>CANNZV010000525.1:390342-440075 GCA_947561585.1 Caprella mutica
CTATTGAGTTTAAAATGATATGTTAATTACAATGGACATCTAATTAGTGTTTTGTTATTGTTTTCCATTCAATTTATATTTAAATTATTATTTTAATTCAAATACAATGGATTGTTATTTCTGTTAATTATTATTTGATTAAAACCATTGAAACTGTTTCTAATTTATAGATGACAATCTCATTGTTTTATTTTATAATTTAAATGTAAATACAAGATACATCATCAATAGTAAATATTAATCTACATAGTTCTATTAACTGTCAATAATTAATTACGTTATTTACTATCTCTATAAGTTTATATATTAGATACAGTCATACAGAGTGATGTATTTTCAAACATGACAGAAAACTCTAAAATGACACTCAATATAATAATATTATTTGAATACAGAACATTGACCTGCTAATTCATAAAGCTTTGTGTTTAGGTTAAAGGTTATCCCCCCCACCAATTTATTTCATCTTCACCCCCTTCTTCTGGTGTAAAAAAAAACTAAAGATTGGGTGTGACCGAAGAAGAGACATTAGGCCTATAAACACCTTCTCCCGATGTCAATGATAGGCTAATAATTCCTTATTTACCTACCATAAGATTCTCCTCTGGTAATTCGTAACTAGTGATGCTAACGGAGAGTTGCTTTATGGCTTTCTGTTCCTTATTTACCTACCATAAGATCCTCCTCTCTGGTAATTCTTAACTAGTGATGCTAACGGAGAGTTGCTTTATGGTTTTCTGTTCCTTATTTACCTACCATAAGATCCTCCTCTCTGGTAATTCGTAACTAGTGATGCTAACGGAGAGTTGCTTTATGGCTTTCTGTTCCTTATTTACCTACCATAAGATTCTCCTCTGGTAATTCGTAACTAGTGATGCTAACGGAGAGTTGCTTTATGGTTTTCTGTTCCTTATTTACCTACCATAAGATCCTCCTCTCTGGTAATTCGTAACTAGTGATGCTAACGGAGAGTTGCTTTATGGTTTTCTGTTCCTTATTTACCTACCATAAGATCCTCCTCTGGTAATTCTTAACTAGTGATGCTAACGGAGAGTTGCTTTATGGTTTTCTGTTCCTTATTTACCTACCATAAGATCCTCCTCTCTGGTAATTCGTAACTAGTGATGCTAACGGAGAGTTGCTTTATGGCTTTCTGTTCCTTATTTACCTACCATAAGATTCTCCTCTGGTAATTCGTAACTAGTGATGCTAACGGAGAGTTGCTTTATGGTTTTCTGTTCCTTATTTACCTACCATAAGATCCTCCTCTCTGGTAATTCGTAACTAGTGATGCTAACGGAGAGTTGCTTTATGGCTTTCTGTTCCTTATTTACCTACCATAAGATTCTCCTCTGGTAATTCGTAACTAGTGATGCTAACGGAGAGTTGCTTTATGGTTTTCTGTTCCTTATTTACCTACCATAAGATCCTCCTCTCTGGTAATTCGTAACTAGTGATGCTAACGGAGAGTTGCTTTATGGTTTTCTGTTCCTTATTTACCTACCATAAGATCCTCCTCTCTGGTAATTCGTAACTAGTGATGGTAACGGAGAGTTGCTTTATGGCTTTCTGTTCCTTGACCTCGTTACTCCGTTGGCACGAGTCCAAACATTGGCTGCTGGAGTCTTGGGAGATAAATAAACGTGCAGCCTTAATGTGATGTAAACCACACTCTGTCAGGCCTACTTAGGCACCTACAGGTCTACTTAAGCACCTACAGGCCTATTGAGGCACCTACAGGCCTATTGAGGCACCTACAGGCCTACTTAGACACCTACGTCCTGCCAATGTGCTTTCAGGCCTCATCATCTACAGTGTCTACAGGCCTCATTATCTACAGTGTCTATTGGCCTCATCATCTACAGTGTCTACAGGCCTCATTATCTACAGTGTCTATAGGCCTCATCATCTACAGTGTCTATAGGCCTCATCATCTACAGTGTCTACAGGCCTCATTATCTACAGTGTCTATAGGCCTCATCATCTACAGTGTCTATAGGCCTCGTCATCTACAGTGTCTATAGGCCTCATCATCTACAGTGTCTACAGGCCTCATTATCTACAGTGTCTATAGGCCTCATCATCTACAGTGTCTATAGGCCTCGTCATCTACAGTGTCTACAGGCCTCGTCATCTACAGTGTCTACAGGCCTCATCATCTACAGTGTCTACAGGCCTCATCATCTACAGTGTCTACAGGCCTCATCATCTATAGTGTCTACAGGCCTTATCATCTACAGTGTTTACAGGTCTCATCATCTACAGTGTTTACAGGCCTCATCATCTACAGTGTTTACAGGCCTCATCATCTACAGTGTCTACAGGCCTCATCATCTACAGTGTCTACAGGCCTCATCATCTACAAGTGTCTACAGGCCTCATCATCTACAGTGTCTACAGGCCTCATCATCTACAGTGTCTATAGGCCTCATCATCTACAGTGTCTACAGGCCTCATCATCTACAGTGTCTACAGGCCTCATCATCTACAGTGTCTACAGGCCTCATCATCTACAGTGTCTACAGGCCTCATCATCTACAGTGTCTACAGGCCTCATCATCTACAGTGTCTACAGGCCTCATCATCTACAGTGTCTACAGGCCTCATCATCTACAGTGTCTACAGGCCTCATCATCTACAGTGTCTACAGGCCTCATCTACTACAGTGTCTACAGGCCTCATCATCTACAGGCCTCATCATCTACAGTGTCTACAGGCCTCATCATCTACAGTGTCTACAGGCCTCATCATCTACAGTGTCTACAGGCCTCATCATCTACAGTGTCTACAGGCCTCATCATCTACAGTGTCTACAGGCCTCATCATCTACAGTGTCTTCAGGCCTCATCATCTACAGTGTCTATAGGCCTCATCATCTACAGTGTCTATAGGCCTCATCATCTACAGTGTCTACAGGTCTCATCATCTACAGTGTCTACAGGCCTCATCATCTACAGTGTCTACAGGCCTCATCAATACAGTGTCTCCATTCCATCTCCTTGTAACCAGAAGCAATTCCCATTCCTGATCTCTCTCCGCTCCATCAGCTGCTCCAGAATTCACATTAGGAATTCGCTCGACTGCAAACTTCACGCGTCTTTTATTCTCCAAAGAAAGAAAACAGAAGCTTTCTTGTTGTTGTTCCGATACTAACAACTAACTTGGGTGTATCTTTTTATATGCTTTACGTCTTATGGAGCGTTTGTTTTGCAGACTTTTAATCTGAACTATTATATATATTCAGTATTTTCAGGTTGGGGAGGAAATGTTTTAATGTAAATTTAGTTACTCTTGTGCCACTTTTCTCTTTGACTGCTACTTCAAAGTCCTTTATGTAACATTACTTTGTAGAGTGAGTGTACCTACTGGAGTAGAATGAACCGTTTTAGAGTGATTATTCTAGCTCTGTCAAAGGTTGGTGGTAGGCTACTTTGTTCATGGTGATCCAGTCTTAAGGTTAATTAATGAATTATAATTTTCAGGACGAAATTACAACGAAGATCCAGTTTGTGAAGGGTTGTGTAATTCTTATCTTTGGGCACTGTATTACAGATAATGACACAATACGGTCGAGTCTTATTAAATGGTTACCGTAAATGGTACAGATGGTGGAAGTACTAATGGCCATAGATGGGTCCTTGCCCATCTCAGTTGAAGATTGATCTCCACTGATGGGTATCACTGCTCTGAACTAACTAACTGGTTGCTAACTAACAACCAAGATATCCACACTACTGTCTTTATAGTTGTACATCTCCAGGTCACAGGCCTAACTGAAAGCAAGTATAGTTTAAGTTGAAATGCACTAATGTAGTCTCTAAATCTGTAAGAAGTAGGTTTCTCTATGCTTCCTAGAGTATTAAAAAGGTGGTTTATCTTCCTCTTAATGGGTCTACACATGGTGCCACATTTTTTCTGACTGCTTCTTTTCGTCCCTTGTATTTAATTTTTTTTTATAGAGAAGATGTTATATATCTGGTACTGGATTCTATTACTCATGATAATTACCTATCTTTCATTATTGGACCAGTCGGTTAATCTGGCCGAGAAAATACGAACCCTTACCCCAAGCTATTTTTATTTTATTTTCTGAGACCAAATAAGTTGTGTAAAATCATTCCAAAGCTTCTGAACTCATTATCTATTCCAGACGTGACAGACTGTATTCCCACGCACTTTGGGAATATTTTCACACTATTCCAGTCTAACTCAATATTAGAGCACCGTTCCTATTCATAAATGTTCTCGCCATAAATATTCCATACTATTCTAATTCGCTAATGCTCAAACCTGGTAAAAGGACCTCTTCTTTTTCGCATTTTGGCTGAATGCTTAAACGATCCTCATGCATTTTAATATGGTTTAATAATTTGAACTAAAAATACATGTTTTTGTTCTTACTGCTGTAAATAGACGATATGAGTACTTTAAATTTATGAAAATAATATTTGTTCAGCAAAAATATTGATAATTATTTTTTTTTTGTTTTGAGTGGAATAATATTGTCTTCATACTTAAGTTACATCAATTTTTTTTTTCCTGAAGGTTGAATTTCTATTCAATTTATTAACGTAATGACCTTTACATCATTTGTGTAGTTTAGTGTCTAGTATACCGAGTCAACGAGTTTTCTTCTTATTGAAAGGTTAGGAAACACAAACAGAATTATGCTATTGTTAAAGAATAATATTATTTAGAAAATATATTAATTGTTTTTTATAATTCCTATTGAAATTTCCAACCAATAGTTAGTTCATATTTGGTAATTGTAACTTAATTTGCTCTAAATATTGTTTTTGTTTTTAAATACTTACGTGATTTTAATTTTTATTTCTAATAGTTAAAAAACTTCAATCCGTTAACACGTGTTTATTTTTATTTTATTGACCAATAAAATAGTGTTTTGAATTCAATATAAAATTAATTAATTGTATAATGAGATGAACTATATTTACAGTAATTTAAAATTCAAGCCAGTACATAAAACAGGGAAGTTAAACATTTAAAAGGCAATTAGAAGTTAATTAGTGATTAATTTATTTAAATAACATGTTTAAATATAAATTTATTTTTGTATTTATATGAAATTTTGATTTTTCTAATTTTAATATTAATTTCTAAAATAAATGAATTTTTTGTTTCATCAAAATAATTCATCAAATTATACTCAGTTTTATTTTTTTCAAGTTCTAACATTTATATGCTCCTCAATTCTGAAAGTCAAATACAACTCTACAAAAACTATTTAATTGTTTTTATTTGTATTCGTTCTGTGACGTCACTGATAGACTTGTTAAAAATAATTACCCTTTACTGTTTTTACTTCCCTATCCAGTATGTCTCCCATTAAAGTACACTCTATTTTATAATTCAATAAGCTTGTTACAGTATGTTCTAGTTGCTATTTATATAGTAGATAATACAAGGGTTTTCTATTATTTATTTATTATTATCATTGCAAATTCTAATAAAATATAAAATCATTAGAGTTTGCAAGCACAATAATGAATAAATAATATAAACGGTTTATTAGAGATTACTACATAAATATGTTTTTATTTATAGTTTATATATTTTTAAAATAGTGTACTTTTTTGTTGGACATACAGTGGGCGGAGAAAGTCCCCGATCAAATTTTATGTCTTAAATTAAAGATGTTATTCATTTACAAAATATATTCATTTATATAATAAAATACTTTAATGTTCCAGGTCTAAATTGTGATAAATTTGCATTGTCTTTTGTAAAAATGAGTCAACGCGATGCTATTATTCAGCTACACTGCGCGGGGAAGACAAACCCATAGATTGTTGAGCTGTTAAAAGCACCGAAATCGATTGTTAGGGATGCTGTTAAACGCTACCAAGAACTGGAGACAACAGGTGATCGACCCAGGTGTGGACGACCTCGCACTGCACGCACTTCAACCAGAATCAAAGCCATTAGGGAGCGGATAAGGAGGAACCCCAAGCGAAGCATGAGAAAGATGGCTAAGAGTATGGATATCGACGAAAAAAGTGTAAGAACCATCGTCAAAGAACACCTCAAGTTGTCCCCCTTCAAAAGGACCAACATGCAACAGCCCACGGATTTGCAGAAACAGAACAGGCTGGACAGATCAAAGATTCTTTTGAATGCAATGAAAGATAGTGCGCAGGCTGGTGAGATCGTCTTTTCAGATGAGAAAATGTCCACTGTGGAGACCGAATTCAACTCCCAGAACAAAGAGTGCTGACAGTATCCCTCCATCCGTAAAGACTGTTTTCCGTCGCCAAAATCCTGCCTTTGTGATGGTTTGGGCTGCCATCTATGATAGTTGGAGATCTCCTCTCATTTTCGTCAAAGAAGGCGCTAAAGTTAACGCAAAATCGTATATCGAGGATATTTTGACTACAGGACAAGTCGAGATGAAGAAGCACTTAAGGACAGGCCTTTTACCTTTCAACAGGACGGTGCACCCTCGCACACAGCGAACAAAACTTAGGATTGGTGTGAGCGTCACTTTCCTGCGTTTTGGAGGAAGGAATTGTGACCTCCTTCATCGCCGGACCTGAACCCTCTGAACTTTTGTGTGTGGTTCATCATGGAGAAGGAAGCATGCGCTACAGCTCATGATAGTATGGAAACTCTGAAGAAGTCCCTCGAGCGAGAATGGACCAAAAATTCCCCAATAAACGTTCCGTGCCGCAGTAAAGAGCTTCATAGGTGGTCATATTTAAAAAAATAATTGGTAGAACTGTTAAATGGGTTTATTGAGATATTGTGTGATAAGTTTTGTTTTATTTCATCCATCACAACTCATTAAATTAACATTTTTATATGATCGGGGACTTTCTCCGCACCCTGTACAATAGTGAGTAAATAATAATACTGTGATTGATATCTATACTTAGTTTTAGTGGGGCCATAGATGATCTTAAGAGGAACCATAATCTTCTATGGCCCCACCATAACTCTCCCTGGAGAACCGAGCAAGTTACTTAGGGTAAGTTACGAATTATTGGTCGGTTTCACATCTTCGGTCATATAAGAAAAAACGATAATTTTTTTTTTTTTTTATCAATAAAAAATGAATTGATATTATTTTATAGTTTTTTCCGATAACTCGTAACTTAACCTCAATGCGTAAGTGTCGGAAGCGTATCTTTTTCTCGTTAAACATGCGTATCATCTGAGAGTCTCTTAACAATGCGAATAATTCAGAAAGTTTGATAATTAATCTCCCTTGCTGTGTGTGTTATCATTCATGGTTTGAACAGACAGATTTAATAAGTTCTACCAATTAGCAAACTTACTAAGCCTCAAGTCATTTTGATGATTAATTACCAACGAAGAAAATGGATGGTGCATATTCTCGGTAGTTATTTGCGGCTAAGATTTAACCACCTGTAAGTAAAAAATACTGCACTGAATAATTTAATATTATCATTGTGATTATTTAGATTATTCAGTGATTACGAATTATACGTCGTTTACGAATAATTTGTTGTACACGAATCATTCGTTGTATACGAATCGTTCATTAATTACGAATCATTTGTTGTTTACGAATCATTAGTTGCTTACGAATCATTCGTTGTTTACGAATCATTCGTTGTTTACGAATCATTCGTTGTTTACGAATCATTCGTTGTTTACGAATCATTCGTTGTTTACGAATCATTCGTTGTTTACGAATCATTCGTTGTTTACGAATCATTCGTTGTTTACGAATCATTCGTTGTTTACGAATCATTCGTTGTTTACGAATCATTCGTTGTTTACGAATCATTCGTTGTTTACGAATCATTCGTTGTTTACGAATCATTCGTTGTTTACGAATCATTCGTTGTTTACGAATCATTCGTTGTTTACGAATCATTTGTTGTTTACGAATCATTCGTTGTTTACTAATCATGTTTTGTTTACGAATCATGTTTTGTTTACGAATCATTTGTTGTTTACGAATCATTTGTTCTTTACGAATCATTTGTTCTTTACGAATCATTTGTTCTTTACGAATCATTTGTTCTTTACGAATCATTTGTTCTTTACGAATCATTTGTTCTTTACGAATCATTTGTTGTTTACGAATCATTTGTTCTTTACGAATCATTTGTTGTTTACGAATCATTTGTTGTTTACGAGTCATTTGTTGTTTACGAATCATTCGTTGTTTACTAATCAATTGTATTTAAGTTTTGTCGTTATCTTTACAAGATAAAAATAGTTTCCAATGATATAAAAGTTAATCATTACTTAAAGTTCCAGATAAATGTTTATTTCTGGTATAATCATTCATTAGATTTCTATTGAGTCTTCGGAACAATATTCCTATCATTATTTGGAATTGCTTCTGATGATGGGATTGTGTATTCCGTGGTTAAATGCAATATCTTCTATTAATAACTTCAATTCAAACAATTAGGAATTTAATAAAGAAATTAGGAATAGTTAATCCTTGTTATTCATATTGTTCGATTAATTCTATTGCTTACACCAAATGGTATCAATTTATAAGCTCTTCCATAGTACAACACAGTGAACTGCAACAACAATCATGGTCCTTTACTGGGGCTTCACTTCGTAGTTGAAATGGTGTTAGATTTTTATAATTTTTACACAAGGTAGTTGATGACTCCCTATGAAAATTTAAAGAGGGGTCAGAATCACCCAATTTAACGGAGATAAAATTTGAATGGTTGTGAATGTGACGATATTGTTTGAAAGAGGACGATACAGTGTTACATAGTGAATAGAGTAACGATACAGTGTTACATGGTGAATAGAGTGACGATACAGTGTTACATGGTGAATAGAGTGACGATACAGTGTTACATGGTGAATAGAGTGACTATACAGTGTTACATGGTGAATAGAGTGACGATATAGTGTTACATGGTAAATAGAGTGACGTTATAGTGTTACATGGTAATTAGAGTGACGATACAGTGTTACATGGTAAATAGAGTGACGATACAGTGTTACATGGTAAATAGAGTGACGATACAGTGTTACATGGTAAATAGAGTGACGATACAGTGTTACATGGTGAATAGAGTGACGATACAGTGTTACATGGTGAATAGAGTGACGATACAGTGTTACATGGTAAATAGAGTGACGATACAGTGTTACATGGTGAATAGAGTGACGATACAGTGTTACATGGTGAATAGAGTGACGATACAGTGTTACATGGGGAATAGAGTGACGATACAGTGTTACATGGTAAATAGAGTGACGATACAGTGTTACATGGTGAATAGAGTGACGATACAGTGTTACATGGTGAATAGAGTGACGATAGTGTTACATGGTGAATAGAGTGACGATAGTGTTACATGGTGAATAGAGTGACGATAGTGTTACATGGTGAATAGAGTGACGATAGTGTTACATGGTGGGTTGAATATTATTATGAGTGGAAGGCCTGAGATTAAAGTGCTAATCTTTAGGTTTAGAATGAAATCTATTCAACAAATAGATTTATTGAATCTATTTGATTACAAATGCAACAGTAATTTACTCCTATGATGTTATTTCTTATTCAACAGTTTTTATGATGAATATCGTGCACAATTTTTGCATTTTACTTCCAATATTTTTAATGTCTTTTAAACTTTATTTTTTTTATGAAATTATTTATCATTTTAATGATCTCTCAGAATTCGTTATAATGATACCAACAACATTCGCTCCAAAATATCAGCTATTTTTTTCCATTCGAACACGAAAACAAACTACAGTAAAGAATCAATTACCAGGTGCGAATTTAATACCTGATCAAAATATCAATAGGTTATGATAAAAAATTGAACCAAAGTTGAGCATTAAAATGTACAGTTTCATCTCCACAATGAATTTATTGATATATTTTGATGCATTTCTTTAAATATTAACATTTATTTTCATCCGATATTTTATGCACATCTGTAATTGATACTTTAGGTGTTAAGTTTAACTTAGATATTATTATAGCTACTATATACGGGTGGCACCTTCAATGTCAGGATAATGTTTCAATAATAGTGTTTTTAAGGTTACTAACTCGCTGATTGGCTAAGGAGATTGACCAATTAGTGTATAGGGTGGCGTGCCAGGTCAATAAACAATCAGAAATTGTGCAGTACAACAAACTAGTGGATACAGCAAACTACATTACACCCATCTATGTGGATAGTTTTAATATTCTTATTATTTGAAAAGTAATATATTTCAACTTATTACTATTTGCTCGGTACAGGGGACAACAGGGGGCGGGGCACTAATTTGTTTTAGTGCTCCGCCCCCCTGTTGGCTTCTACTTCTTTCCAACCAATCAGATAGGAGTTAAACTTGAAAAAAAAAATTTGTAAAAACATTATTTCGCGCACACCGTATCGATAGAACCTTATGCTGTTGAGACACTATCTAAAAAACCTAATATGTTTTTTAGTATATTTGGTCGGAATAAACATAACCAATATGGGCTCACATTTATATACCACTAGTTGCTAGATAATACCTCTACTTTCTTGCATAAGTAAATACTTTCTGTCTATTTAGCTTTGAAATCCTACTTTATTCAGGTAATATCTCCCACATAAATGTTATTAGTGAGCCTGAAAAGGTTAGGTTTCTGTCTAAAATTTTAAAAATATAGTAAAGATTGCATAAGGTTTTGAGATATTGTCTCTAACGCATAAGTTTCTATCGATACAGTGGTGCAAGAATAATGTTCTTACAGATACAATTTTCAAGGATAACTGTTCTCTGATTCATTGGCTACGTGAAGAAGCCAAAAAGAGGTGGAGCATTAAACCGTTAGTGCCCCGCACCCCGCTGGCTCCTCCCCCTTGCACATAGTTATGAGCTAAATTTAAATTATATTTCAAATAATAGAAACTATGAAACTAGCAATATAGATGGCAGCAATGTAGTTTGTTGTATCCACTAATCTGTTGTAATGCACACTTCATGATTATTTAATTACCTAGCAGGGGGTTCGGTGAGTGGCACGCCCTAATACACTCATTGGTCAATCTCCATAGCCAATCAATGAGTTAGTAACCTTAAAAACATTATCCTAAAATACTTGTGTGTGAGAAACAATATTTATTAAAGTTATATTCTTAGTGATAATAAATATTTAATTTCTAACCTTAGAGATGCAACCCAATCCTATTTATTTCAGTTTGCGTATCCTTCACCAAATCCTATTTAATTCAGGTTGCATATTCTTCCCCAAATCCTACCTGTTTCAGGTAGCCTATCCTACACCAAATCCTATCTAATTCTGGTAACATATCCTCCACAAAATCCTATCCAATTCAGTTAGAATATCCTTCACCAAATCCTATCAATGATGCTAACTTTTCTCCACAAGTCAATCTCATCCTCAGAAAATATTGCCAATGGAAATATTCTAGGTTCGTTTTCCCTCAGGCCCCGCAAAGTCTATTTCTATCAAAACTATTCTTCCTGTCTCTTAATAATTATTGGGGCTCAAGGGAACTTAGAGCAAACTGTGAGCGATTGGAAGGGAATGCTCTGAACTGTTGTAATTAGCTTAACATTCTATTATATCATTTAGTTTCCATCATCAATGGGAAATATTGTTAATTAACATGTTGTAGAAACTTTAACGTTATTTATTATTCCTCTTCAGCTCTTCATTTTCATCTCTATCGTGTGAATGCAGTACATTGTAAGTTCTGTTCCTGTTTTTACCTTTGCAGAATGCGGAAAGGTCATATTTTTCCCGTCATTTATTTATTTATTTATCATCTTGTTATTCGCTTAACTGAAAAAGTGTTCAACCAAGTTGCCTGAAATTTGGTAAAACGATTGGTCAAAATACAGGAACATTTTATTAGATTTTGTGAGCGATCGGGTCAAAGGTCAAAGATCACGGTCAAGGCCATTTGTAACTCTATAACTCAAAAAGTGTTCAACCAAATTGTCTGAAATTTGATGTTACAATTGGTATGTCCAGGAACCATCTGGTAGAATTTTGGGAGCAATCCGGTCAAAGGTCAAGGTCATTTATAACTCAAAAACTATTGAACCATAATATTGTAAACTTGGTAGGACGATTGGTCATTATCCAGTTAGCCGTTTATTAAATTTTGGGAGAGAACGGGTGAAGGCAGCGGCGAAGGTATACGCTCTACCGAGTGCACATAATCTAGGTAATTAATGTTGACATCAAGTAGCATTTTTAACTTTTTCTATATTTATATTAATTAAATATTGTATATATTGTAATTTGATAATATTTATTGTTATTCAATATAAATATCAACAAAGCCACTTTCCTTTCTGACTTCCTTTTTGGGTCCGTTGTATTTAATTTTTTTTCAAAGTCGTCAAATAAATCCATAATACAATATTTAACATAATATATAAATAAAAAAGTATCAATGATACACAGATATTCGGCTAAAATTTCTTAATTTACGTCTATATTTCGTATCTAGGATACGATTCTATTGTAGACACAGTCTTGCATACGATATTGTATTCCTTTTTCTACCGATTGTTAAATGTATTGTGTGCAGACAGATCACACAATGGATTATAAAATTGCCATGCGAGTCTTTTTTCCAAGGCTTTGTTGCCAATTAAATGTGACTGCATCGCCCCCCTCCTCCCCCTACAGTGAAATATAACTGGAGGAGTTACTTCTGTTCTTTTTGAACCGTTTCATTGCCTTGCTAATTGTATGCAAATAAAATGTAATACTTGAGAAGGAGTGTATATGCTTTACTATATAATGTGTGGCTGTTGAATAAAGGAGAGTAGTTAAGTTGAAATTGTTTGGATAGAAATATTTTGTTAGTGTTTTCATTGAGAATGATATTTTCAACAATATGTTGCGACTTTTAACTTAAATGATGGCTAATGAAAAGAGGCAGCGCCATCACACGGACTATGATAGCCAATGCAAGGAGACAGCGCCATCACACGGACAATGATAGCCAATGCAAAGAGACAGCGCCATCACACGGACTATGATAGCCAATGCAAGGAGACAGCGCCATCACACGGACAATGATAGCCAATGCAAAGAGACAGCGCCATCACATGCATAATGATAGCCAATGCAAAGAGACAGCGCTATCACACGGACAATGATAGCCAATGCAAAGAGACAGCGCCATCACACGGACAATGATAGCCAATGCAAAGAGACAGCGCCATCACACGGATAATGATAGCCAATGCAAAGAGACAGCGCCATCACACGGACAATGATAGCCAATGCAAGGAGACAGCGCCATCACACGGATAATGATAGCCAATGCAAAGAGACAGCGCCATCACACGGACAATGATAGTCAATGCAAAGAGACAGCGCCATCACACGGATAATGATAGCCAATGCAAAGAGACAGCGCCATCACACGGACAGTGATAGCCAATGCAAAGAGACAGTGCTACGGAAAGTGATAGCCAATGCAAAGAGACAGCGCCATCAGTCATTGCATCAATTGACTGTGTGGTGTTTGCATTATTTTATACAATGACACATGGTGATATTCATTATCAATAATTTACTGCAATGTTATCGAGTAGTGAATTGTTTTAATATTCTTCAAAGCAATTGCTTTTAATTCAATTAATTTCTCTCTTGAATGAACTCAAATTTATATCTTTTCACATTATTACTACTAATTGGAAGCTTCTGGTAGCTTTTTCTTTGCTTCTTTACGTTATTTGTAATAATCCCATCATTAGGAGGAACGTGTCTTGTCAGTTTGATGTGTACATAATAATCAATTATATTTTATTATCACTACTTATTTTATCTAATAGTTCTAATTTATAATTATATAGCAGGTTTATATTAACATTGTAAATCGCAGTTAATGTTATGGTTATTAAAATAATAATTATCTAATTTATTAATGTTGAATCTGTCTGTGGTGAATGGAAGAGAAGGGGGTGGCGTTCCTTTGGCCCGAACTGTTGTAATTTGGATTATTGTCTTTTTTCATTTTTAACATGTCTATTATTTTTTAACGCTACTTGCAGTTTTAGAGGATAGCGCTAGGGTTATGCTCTTCAACTACGAGGTCTTAGATTTTGTGTTAGGTAGACTCGTAGGCTTCATTTACTATCACCTCTTCATTTTCCTCGTCCATGCGTGAGTGCAGTCACCGGTGCTTGTGTCCCTTTTCGTCACATTCCTTGGCAAGTAACTGCATTTAAGGAGTAGCTTTTCAGCATCTATGAGCATTGTCACTACCGGTGGTAGGACACTTTGTTCATGAAACCATTTTCCTTTCTGTCTGCCTCTTCCATTCCCTTGTATTTAATTTTCTTTTGATTTTAATTTTCTTTTAATTTTCAACGATATGGCCTTTGGTTCCGAAGCAGAAGTTAAACCCCTACTAAAATAAATGTTGTAAAAGTCTTATAAGTCAATTATTATCGAACACTTCTCAAATATTTCTATTTGTAGAATTTCTTTTTAAAATTTAAACAACTATTTATTCAAGTAATTTCATTAAATAATTATGTTTCAAACTGAGCATTTAAAAATTTTTTACTCAAGGAATTCAAATTTCCTCTTAAATTCACCAATTTCAGTTATTTATTCTATTCATTCTGTGTGATATTATACTGTTAATTAAATTAATTAATTTGCGTTATTTGAACTGGAATGTTAACTGTTTGCCATCTTTTGATGTTGTAGCATTCACTTTGTTACAATTATAATTGGACCTTTGAAATTATTTATAGTATCAAAGATTTCAAGTAAGAGTGTATTTAATAAATTAATATTAATAATGGTAATTAATTGCGATGCGGAACTGACGAAAAGAAAATTATACTTTTTCAGTCCCTAACTAGAAATAAAATTGCGTCATGTTAACTCCACTGCTCCATATTAACTCCACTGCTCCATATTAACTCCACTGCTCCATTTTCACTCCACTGCTCCATATTAACTCCACTGCTCCATATTCACTCCACTGCTCCATGTTAACTCCACTGCTCCATGTTAACTCCACTGCTCCATATTAACTCCACTGCTCCATATTAACTCCACTGCTCCATATTAACTCCACTGCTCCATGTTAACTCCACTGCTCCATATTCACTCCACTGCTCCATATTAACTCCACTGCTCCATATTAACTCCACTGCTCCATATTAACTCCACTGCTCCATATTAACTCCACTGCTCCATTTTCACTCCACTGCTCCATATTAACTCCACTGCTCCATATTAACTCCACTGCTCCATGTTAACTCCACTGCTCCATGTTAACTCCACTGCTCCATGTTAACTCCACTGCTCCATGTTAACTCCACTGCTCCATATTAACTCCACTGCTCCATATTAACTCCACTGCTCCATATTAACTCCACTGCTCCATATTAACTCCACTGCTCCATATTCACTCCACTGCTCCATATTCACTCCACTGCTCCATGTTAACTCCACTGCTCCATATTCACTCCACTGCTCCATATTAACTCCACTGCTCCATGTTAACTCCACTGCTCCATGTTAACTCCACTGCTCCATGTTAACTCCACTGCTCCATATTAACTCCACTGCTCCATATTCACTCCACTGCTCCATATTCACTCCACTGCTCCATATTAACTCCACTGCTCCATGTTCACTCCACTGCTCCATATTAACTCCACTGCTCCATATTAACTCCACTGCTCCATGTTAACTCCACTGCTCCATGTTAACTCCACTGCTCCATATTCACTCCACTGCTCCATGTTAACTCCACTGCTCCATATTCACTCCACTGCTCCATTTTCACTCCAACTTTCGCCATTTAATAATAAACTATTGATCAATATAAGAAATTAATTCGATAAAACTGATATTTCAATATCGATATTGCTATGTAATTTTGATTTACTAGGTTTGCATTCATATTACTTATCTATTCTTACCTGCTGGTCAAAAATGCACTGTCCAGTGCATTTCATTGCACAGTGCACAATTCACTGTACAGTGCATTGTACAGTTCACAATGCATCCTGTCCATCACCCCCTGATTTATTTCACAGATTCCCTCCGGAATGGTGAATTCCTATTGAATAATCAGGAATGGAGTCTCCGGAATGAGTGATTTATTAGGCCTGGAACATAGCCAGAGTTTCCACCCCCCAAACCTCTAAGGGAGGACCTGAACCCCCCCTCCACACTTCACCCAGCCTAAAATATATACCCTGTTGATGGGTTCCTCCTGACAAAATTTGCAATGTTTATTTTAAAGTAAATTTTTTAATTTTCATGAGTTGAAATTTTATTTCAAAGTACCAGTCTTGATGTACTATTTGAGAAAAAGAGTCTCCGCATTATGCTAATTCTTCACATCTCAGTATTTTCACAATGTTATCAAATTTTATACACTCGTCATCATGTACCTAGACCAATTATTCTAAAATATCTACAAGCATTACAATTAGTAAATTTTAAATCATTACGAATACACTTTTCTTTGCTGTTACTACAAAAGAATATGAAACATGTAATTTTCTTTAATTGATGTAAATTATGATAACTAATATTTATGAACAATATACCAATAGTATATAATTTAATAAGGTGGTGTATTAACGAACTGTTGCTATATTGCATAAGATGAAGCTAGTATTAAATTCTGAGATCTACCTCTTAATCTTCTATGGCCCCACCATAACTCTCCCCTCTCAGTCTTCTATGGCCCAACCATAACCTTCCCCTCTCAATCTTCTATGTCCCCACCATAACTTTCCCCTATCAATCTTCTATGGCCCCACCATAACTTCCCCTCTCAATCTTCTATGGCCCCATAATAACTTTCCCCTCTCAGTCTTCTTTGGTCCCACCATAACCTTCCCCTCTCCTTCTATGGCCCCACTGTAACTCTCCCTTCTTAATCTTCTATGGCCCCATCATAAATTTCCCCTCTCAATCTTCTATGACCCCACCATAAGTTTCTGGTTGTGTAACATCTTCACAGACTAACTGTTACGTCAAACTGATCAGACAGCAAAGGGGGATGGGGGTAGACAATGAAGGGAAGTTGGGGGAGGGGGGGTAGGTAGGTATTTGGATGGGTGAGAGTTGGGTAAGCTACCCAGGTAGAAAACTGTGATCGGATCCTCTTCTTAATATCCATTAGCTCCACAATGATTTTGCCACTGGTTGTGACTCTTCAAAGCTAAAATAAATGAGTTAATTTTTTCTAAAGCTTAGATAATTTTGGAGCCTTTCCCTTTAACGGTATGGTGTACCATATATGGTACAGATTGAAAGTGTACATATAAATTAGAAAAAGTTCAACAACTCATCGTAAGATAAAAACTTTCATGAACATCATAACAAAAACAAATTTCATTTCTGAATAAACTTGAATAATATTACTAGTGGTGATAATTTATTTATTTTAAATGGTACGATATAAATGTGAATAACAACCAATAGGCGTAAATAAAGTACTTTAATTATAAATCACCTGAACTCTCTAAATGATGATAGTAATATTGTTTTACTTTGTTCATGAAAATACTAATACTATAACCTTAGCCATATCAATATTCTTTTATAATTGTTAATATTAAAATAAATATCTCGATTATGATTTTTTTTTCAAGAAATCGAAAGCTTAGGTTAAAATAATGACTTTCATTTTTCACGTCAATCTTTGTTTTGCTTTATAATTAATGTTGTGAAAATGACTCTCACCCTTCAGTGGTGTTTGCTTCACTCTTCATAAGGTGAATATTGCACTGAAGAGCACTTCAGAGGGTGTGATAGATTAAAGAAGAGATTAAAACTATTAATCCTATTTTGATACCTCAGATCCCTACAGTGAAATAATCCCAATCAGAAAGATATGGTTTGGTGAAAGAATAGCCTCCTTTTTTGTGGGTTCTATGACAAGAAATATCTTTCCGTACTTAATATTCTATAAAATCAACACAAATTTCACTCTGGGTGTTGATTATAATGTAAAATGTTAAATGAAAGAAACACCACACAGTCAATTGATGAAATCATTGTCTGTGTGATGGCGCTGTCTCTTTGCATTGGCTATCATTGTCTGTGTGATGGCGCTGTCTCTTTGCATTGGCTATCATTGTCTGTGTGATGGCGCTATCTCTTTGCATTGGCTATCATTGTCCGTGTGATGGCACTGTCTCTTTGCATTGGCTATCATTGTCCGTATGATGGCGGCGCTGTCTCTTTGCATTGGCTATCATTGTCCGTGTGATGGCGCTGTCTCTTTGCATTGGCTATCATTGTCCATGTGATGGCGCTGTCTCTTTGCATTGGCTATCTTTATCCATGTGATGGCGCTGTCTCTTTGCATTGGCTATCATTGTCCATGTGATGTCATTGTCTCTTTGCATTGGCTATCATTGTCCGTATGATGGCGGCGCTGTCTCTTTGCATTGGCTATCATTGTCCGTATGATGGCGGCGCTGTCTCTTTGCATTGGCTATCATTGTCCGTGTGATGGCGCTGTCTCTTTGCATTGGCTATCATTGTCCGTGTGATGGCGCTGTCTCTTTGCATTGGCTATCATTGTCCGTGTGATGGCACTGTCTCTTTGCATTGGCTATCATTGTCCATGTGATGGCACTGTCTCTTTGCATTGGCTATCATTGTCCATGTGATGGCGCTGTCTCTTTGCATTGGCTATCTTTGTCCATGTGATGGCGCTGTCTCTTTGCATTGGCTATCATTGTCCGTATGATGGCGGCGCTGTCTCTTTGCATTGGCTATCATTGTCCATGTGATGGCGCTGTCTCTTTGCATTGGCTATCATTGTCCATGTGATGTCATTGTCTCTTTGCATTGGCTATCATTGTCCGTATGATGGCGGCGCTGTCTCTTTGCATTGGCTATCATTGTCCGTATGATGGCGGCGCTGTCTCTTTGCATTGGCTATCATTGTCCGTGTGATGGCGCTGTCTCTTTGCATTGGCTATCATTGTCCGTGTGATGGCGCTGTCTCTTTGCATTGGCTATCATTGTCCGTGTGATGGCACTGTCTCTTTGCATTGGCTATCATTGTCCATGTGATGGCACTGTCTCTTTGCATTGGCTATCATTGTCCATGTGATGGCGCTGTCTCTTTGCATTGGCTATCATTGTCCGTATGATGGCGGCGCTGTCTCTTTGCATTGGCTATCATTGTCCGTGTGATAGCGCTGTGTCTTTGCATTGGCTATCATTGTCCGTGTGATAGCGCTGTCTCTTTGCATTGGCTATCATTGTCCGTGTGATGGCGCTGTCTCTTTGCATTGGCTATCATTGTCCGTGTGATGGCGCTGTCTCTTTGCATCGGCTATCATTGTCCGTATGATGGCGGCGCTGTCTTTTTGCATTGGCTATCATTGTCCGTATGATGGCGGCGCTGTCTCTTTGCATTGGCTATCATTTATTTCAAAAGTCGCGACATACTGATTTAAATCTCAATCGTTCTCTTTATTAAACTAAAAATAATAACTCTGTTGTTTAAGTTTTTCAGGGGAAATATATCACGTGTATATTGCCTATATATGTAGCAACTATAGTGAAAGAAATTGTAGCTTCAATTTATAGTTGACTCGCCCTTCAGTTGTCAGCTAGTGTCAAATATCTTGACAAGTTGCATTTATCAGCTGGTGATCATTTTCTCACCATCGATTGCATCACTTTGGCTTACATCCTTTATTAAACATTCAATTACGTTTGAGTGTGAGACACAATCAAAATACAAACAAGAAGTACACCATTCTGATTGAAATGAAATCTGGTAAAATATTTTTCAATTACGAGTGTATCAAATTTTCCTACAAGTTTCTTTTTCATTTTTTTCCTCTTCCATCAGTGGGAGCAGTCATTGGTGCTTCATATTCCTAGGCTTGACTTTATTCACGGAGTAGCTTTGCTGCATCCATATTAATTGTCACCGAGTGGTGGAATGGTGACTTTGTTCATAGAGCCAATTTCCTGTCTGACAACTTCTGCAGAGTCCTTCCGTTTCCTTCTAAAATGGTTTTAGAAACTAAATGGGCAATAGGCTATCAGTACCTTATCCTTTCGATTTCCTTTGGAAATGATACCAGTGGATGATAGCAGGTTTAGATAGTTGACAGAACTACCTATTGCTTCTCAGACGTATTATCTGGCTGTAATATCATGAGTGTAAGCCTCTCCACTTGCTAGGGATAATCTAGCCTTTACTTACTTACCTCCAGTATCTGCCATTTGCATTGCTGATGATGTGATGGTCTTACATGGCAAGGAAACAGATAATGTGTCTTCAGTAGCTCATTTTACCTTTCTCTGTGTGTTCTAGCAAAAGGGATGAAGGAATTATATTAGAATAAGGAAATAAGTAATGCGTCTACATGGATATTAGTTGATAGATGTTTCATATATTGTTATATTTTCTTAAAATTTTTACTAGTAATGGAGGTGGCGCTTATGGAGACTAGAATTGAAGTCTGTGGTCACTTACTGAATATCTGTACCCGGTGTTCTAACCGTGGGTTTTCTAATTTTTCTGTTACTTCTCTAAGAATTCACTTCTGCTTTTTGCGAGATGGCGAATGTTTGGGTCATTAAAAATGTATTTATTATCTTATATATTTTGCATGAGCTCATCTCGAAAAGATTGTTATTACCTCCTTGGAATGGCCTCACAGTAACTAAGGCCATCATCATCTTAGGAACTAATCGTCTGGAATGCACTTTTCCAATTCCCTCTGGTAATGGGAATATAGGATTAGATGGTTACTGGTCAGCATCGTAATTTGGAATTTAATTATCCATTCACATGGTTTTTAAATGTTTTTTCTTTCGATATTAGCCATATGAAATTATTTCAAACACGTGTACTTTCCCTTTAAAAATAATGTTTTTGCAGTGGTCACTTACTGCAGTGGTCACTTAATATTGGTGTAGCTTAACCAGTTAAAAAAATACTTTTTCGTTAAAATGGAAGAATTAGAAGTAAAAAATCATATCAATATATTCCCGTGTATATCATGGTTACATTTTCATGTTAAAAATGATAAATTATGTCCCTTTTCTTATATGATCAAAATTGTGGAACTGTCCAATAATGCGTAACTTACCCTATTTATTTCGCATGATAAATAGATCATTATTCAATTTATTTCAAAATATTTTGAAATTCCCATACAAATTTTAAATTTTCTATACTTCTTAAGAAGCGGACACCAAATAAATGAATAATCACACGATGGGCATTATTAGCGTAGATTTCACATTTCAATAAGATTGGTGCAGTTCACTCTAAATAGCGAGATGCATTGCAGGTCTCAGGTGCATTGCCAGTGCAAAGTGCAGTGCTACACACGAGTTCACGTATTTTTAACAGCTTATCGCTGCAGAATTAGGGAGAAACTTGTGCTATTTAGTGACAAGTTAGCACCGAACTACAGAGGTAAAATGTTAAACTTGGATGCAGCTTTCAATTGGCAGTGTGAGAGCTGCACTTTATGGGGTAAATCTGAATGCTTTTACTTGACTAGTGAGGACAACTTTCAGGGAAACGATGAATTACGTTAAGACTAAATTGCATTTGGAGTTAATTTTTGAAATAACTTACTTCTTTGAGCTTAAAATCTGTTAACTAGTAATTAAAGTCATTGATTAGTATTAATTTTGAGAAGCAGGTATCACGGATGACAATACAAATATCTATACTAATTATTTCAGTCGTGTGTTTATTGATTTATTCATTTGGTGTCCGGTTTCAGGCTTGCTTCATTCTTGCGTTTCTTAACGGGAAAGTACACTAGTTGAATAAAGATTATTATACAATTTTTCCTCATGATCGAATATGTGGAACCATTCCACAACCCGGAACTTATCCTACTGCAATATTTCTCCTAAAATTCGGATCGTTGGAAAAGACGAAGCATTCTTTCAGGTCTTTGACATTTATGTTCTCCATTCGATATTCATTATTGACCTTCATTGTTATTATAGAAAAGGAGTGAATGGTGGTCTGCAGAATATATTGGAGGTACCATGTGCATTGTACATACATTTCTACTAATTCTAGTCGCTTTAATTCATTCTAGTGATTCTAGTTTATCTAGTTGGTACTTTTCTATGAATTCTATTTATTTCATTCTATTAATTATTTTATGTTGTATATATTTATTATATATATTACATATACCTATTCTGTATATTCTATTTTATTTGCGCCTTTTATCTTATTATATCTTTATATTTTCTTAATCCTAATTTATAATTATTTAATTCTCTTCAATTCCTTCTATTTATAGCATTCTATTCAATGAATGGAAATCATTTTTTTCTTTCGAATCCTATTATTTATTTTTGTTCTTCTTTGAAAGTTCTTGCCAAGCTAATTAGTTGTCAGCTCTCATTTACATGCAATTAAAAACTAAATACTGGCAATGGGACAAGGAAAAACCTTTTGGTAATGATGTCACTGGTATTAGTATTGGAAATAGAAAGTAATACCTTAAGTAATAATGTTTATTAATTTAAACATTTAAATATGTATATCAATTAAAAAAATTTAATATTTAATTTTAGATTGTTTAATAAATGAAACTAAATATGTAAAGTAATACAATATTATATTTTCTTATCAAAGTTAAATTGTATTCTTAACTATTAAAAAAATAACAGAAAATCAATAAATAAAAACAAATTACAATGTGTAAGCTTCGCAAGGTTAATTATTAAAGAAAACATAACAGAAAATTAATAAATAATTAACTCAATATAGTTTACTTGTTCATTAATTTCATAGTTCATATTAACAATCAATTTCCTTTAATTTAACTATGTTGGATTATTAACTCCTTTCTTATGTTTTTCGATTTTCTTTTATAATTTATTGACTATTCAAATCACAATTATAACTGGTTTGACATAATTTTAAATAAATCGATTTTATGGACACTGATGGTGATTCAATTTATGTAATAATTATTATCCCTGACTCTGCTTGTATTATTTTTAACTGAATAAAATAGAATTTAATATAGTAATTGAAACCATTTATTGAACTGATATCAGACGCTCTTGTAATATATTGACATTTGAATGTCTTTATTTGATCTGATTTGACATTTATAATACCTATATCAATTTTAGGGACACTGATGTTAGTTCAATTTATGTAAAAACTTTTATTCCTGTCTCCGCTTTTACTCTAATATTCTCTCAACTAATTAAATATAATTTAATTTAGTTATTGAAACCATTTATCAATCTGATATCAGAATAACTGCTTGATAAACGTGTATTGATAGGCATATAAAAACGCTTCTGAAAAGATTAAGAAAAATAAATTATGTTTAAATAAATATGTATTGATGCAAATGTATAATAAATAAATATCCTCTTATAAATATTTTAAAATATAAAATGGTAAGTGGCGCCCCTGTGTCCTGGTATGAATATTTTAGCGGCCATCTTTGTTTTTAACTGGCAATGATTAGGTACAACTATTATTGGTTAAGTACGGTACTTAGTGAATACTATACATTGTAACTCAAATTGGAAATAAATATTAAATGTTCTTAGAAGATATCTTGCATTGAAATTAAGTTGTGTAGTTTTGAATAAATTAACTGTTCAAATAAACAAGTGGAGATACAGTGGCGCCATAAATACCTAACGACGGGGATAAAAACTATACAAAGATAAATTATTTCAGGAAATTTTCTTTTTTTCAGATGAATAGATCCTCATCACTTAAAGTATATTAGATTATAATATTATATATTATATTATTATTCTATTATAGTATATTAAAGTAGAGCTTCTTATGTATACCTACAACAATTCCATGTAAAAACCTCGAAAAACTTTTTATCAAATGCACTACTAGCCTTTAAATGGTAGTTCAATGTTAAGTTTAATTTCAAAGAGGTAGATAAGTTTATTTTTTATTTTTAATGTTTAATGGGAGTTAGATGTTGTTCTTTCTTTCTGTTCAATTTAACACTCAGAACTTTATGTTCCTAACTTTTTAATTGTTTCGTCTTAAATCCCTAACAAGTAACGCATCTAGTCTGCAGTAGGACAAAGTGTAACAATAAACAGATGCGATTTGAATAACGGTTGCAATTTTCAATAGATTATTAATTATTAAAAACTCTTGAAATAAATGCATTAAATATCTGCAGGTAGCATGCAGATCAATTAAAATAAAAGTTAATTTATTTTTAGTGTTCACTGAAACCTATTATTGCTCATATTTTGATATTTTTTTAAATAATAAACTATTGTTATTTTCTTTCAGTATCTTCGCATCTGGTGATTGGAGCTTTACCCTATTTGTTGCAGTAAGTTATTTTAATAAGATATTGTGAAATCGTTAATAAATTTAGAAATTTTTGCATTAAAGGTTTGTTTCTTTTTATTTACTTCAGGGGAAAGAATTTTTAATGCTTTGAATTTTAATACTAAATATATAAATAAATCATTTACTTCTAATTACTGTAAATTCCGAACAATAGTTTTACGGTATAAAAAATAATCTGCATATAAATAGAGTATTGAAAGTTGTTTCCACAATTTCGATAACCTTCGCATAATTGCGGAAGGTTATGCATTTCTGTCATTGTACTCTTGTTATCATAATCTAATGGCAATATTGTTATTCGCATAACTCAAAAACTATTCAACCAAATTGTTTGGAATTTGGTGGGACGATTGGACATTATTCAGGAACCAGTTTTTTAAATTTAAGAAGCGATCTGGCTGCAGGTCAAGGTCACGAAAAGATCAAAATGAACAAAAAATGTATTTGAGGTGAAGGTATGCGCTCTACAATTGCCCGTTTTAGTTTAACATTGAATTTACTTGGTATAATTTACCTTCAAGTACCAGGGGCGAAACTTTTCGAAATGCTTATTTTTTAATTTATTTTAAAAAACTTAAAAGTTACTCAAATTTTATATTTTTAATTTTATTGTTGGTATTTATTCTTTAATAGTTTTACCGACATTAATATATTAATATTACTTACGACAAAATGGCAAACAAATGAATTCTAATGAATTACTAGTATCTAGACATACTGCTGTACTGAAATAGATAAGACTTTGCATAATTTATTTAATTGTATTTTAAAATGTATTAAATTGATTTATTTGTAAGTCAAATATATCAAATCTAATATTTGTGACTATAGGCTCTATGTGGTCGGTAGATACTTTACTATAGTAAACCTACTTGCATATTTACAATGCTATTTATTTATTTATATACTAATTTATGTATATTAGCCAAAATAATAATGTCAAACTTTTAAATCTGCATTTTTATTTACAATTCTTATTTCTTCTGTAGGAAACAATGTTTTATTAATGAAGTAAACTATTCAGACGATATTAAAGTGGAAATATGCTTGCATTTCTGAATGATCATTCCCAACAGTTCACTTAATATTATATCAATTTTAATAATATACAATTTTAAAAAAGGATAAATTATTATTCACAATTAATAAATCTCAAATTGAATAATTAATAATTCAAAAAGGATAAATTCTGCCCCGCTTAACTTCTATTCTGAAATTGTTTGTGTCTTATTATTGATTGATTATACCTTTAGGATTATATGAATCGTGCCATAAGGATTAAGGATTATTGTGCCTTGAGAAGATTAAATCGAAGACTTAACCTGTTGTGCTTTGAATTAAAGTCCCTTGTTATTATTAAAGTCCTGAACTGTACATTTGGTAAAGTCCTCAGCTGTACATTGGGTAAAGTCCTAAGCTGTACATTGGGTAAAGTCCTGAGCTGTTTATTGGGTAAAGTCCTAAGCTATACATTGGTGTAAAGTCCTGAGCTGTACATTGGGTAAAGTCCCGAACTGTATATAGGTGTAAAGTCCTAAGCTGTACATTAGGTAAAGTCCTGAGCTGTACATTGAGTAAAGTCCTGAGCTGTACATTGGGTAAAGTCCTGAGCTGTTTATTGGGTAAAGTCCTAAGCTGTACTTTGGTGTAAAGTCCTAAGCTGTACTTTGGTGTAAAGTCCTGTGCTGTACATTGGGTAAAGTCCCGAACTGTACATTGGTGTAAAGTCCTGAGCTGTACATTGGTGTAAAGGACATCATGACCTTACTAAGATGATTGGGAAATTCTTTCTTTTTTGTATGACACAAAAGCCAGCTCTATACCTAGGGTATGATTGTTTTTGTAGATCATTTCAACTGTAACTTCATCAGTTCTTCAAAGATTTACTTTATTTTAGTTTCAAATGGAAGAGCATAGCTAAGTCGTTATATTGTCTGGGTTGATTAGAGAAATTTGAATTCTTCAAAAATTGGCTTTTAGTGATAAAGATATTTTTACTTGGAATAATCTCAAGTAAAATATGTACCTCGATCTCAGACTTCGTACCCTAGGGATTTATCTAGTTATTTTATCTTTATCATTTTACTAATCAAACTGTAAGTCTAGGTATTAAAGGACTCTCCACTTCTTCAGTGAAACGCTTCATCGTTTATTTTCAATGCTTTTGACATCTTTAACATTACTATGGCAACATTCATGGCTCTGATACATACAGGATAAAATAAATCCATAACAAATGTTACGATTTGTTTCTTTGTGTAGGTGCGAAAAATAGAATTTGAATATTATCTTGCTTGTTCGACTGTGTGATTGAATTACTTCCGCTTTAGTTATTTTAGATGATTCTATGTAGATTTATCTTAAAGCAGAAGATTTAGAGCGGTAAGTTTTTCTTCTTATATTGGGTTATTTATATTTGTACAGAATTTATGTAAAAAGGCTTTAGTATATTTTAAGATTAAATATTATATCTATATTAATAGTAAATCTTTTTGTACAGTGTGTAAATATTTAATTGTGTTTTGTAAAGATTAAATGGAGGTATAAAGTGGCAATTCAGCTCGCCCGGTGCTTTGTGAATATTTAATCATGATTTGTAAATATTCAATTTTCAATTGAAATGAACTCTAATGACAAATAAATGGAAGAGCCATAGTATCCTAGATACGATAAGACTATAAATGAAAGGAGTTATAGTATCCTAGATACGGTAAGACTATAAATGGAAAAGTTATAGTATCCTAGATACGATAAGACTATAAATGAAAGGAGTTATAGTATCCTAGATACGGTAAGACTATAAATGGAAGAGTTATAGTATCCTAGATACGGTAAGACAATAAATGGAAGAGCCATAGTATCCTAGATACGATAAGACTATAAATGAAAGGAGTTATAGTATCCTAGATACGATAAGACTATAAATGAAAGGAGTTATAGTATCCTAGATACGATAAGACTATAAATGAAATGAGTTATAGTATCCTAGATACGATAAAACTATAAATGGAAAAGCTACAGTATCATAGATACGATAAGACATCAATTGAAGAGCTATAGTATCCTAGATACGATAAAACTATAAATGGAAGAGCTATAGTATCCTAGATACGTTTCAACTATAAATGAAACAGTTTATAGTATCCTGGATACGATAAAACTATAAATGGAACAGCTATTGTATCCTAGATGCAATGATTTAAAAGTATCAAATGGCACCAATATCTTTCGATATTATTCATATAATAATATTAAAAGACATGTGAATTTCTTCCAAATCTATTCACATGTGGTGAAAACACAAACAACTGTGGGTATTGAGAATCGTAAGGCCTGTACCTATTTATAGTATCAACTATTATTCAGTGTCTAGATGCGTATCAACACATCAACACGGTTAGTTGCTTAATCTTCTTGATCACATCATAAATAGTGTATGTGAAGCTTTTCTCGAACTGCAGTGGTGTTCTGGGTTATTGGACAGTTTCATATTTCCGATCAAGTAAGAAAAAATTGTATGTTTATTATTTAACTCGTTACTTTAATTAGTTAAAAAAAAATTATATGGTTGAAAATGTGAAACTGTCTGATATCTTGGAACTTACCCCATATGAAACAGGTGAGAAATGTATAGGCATTGTTCATTACAATATATATTTATAATGTTAATTAATCCTGAACTATTGTAATTTCATACATATCTTCGAACTCTTTCATCGGTCAAATCCGTGTTTTTAATGTATGATAAAAAACGATTGATTTTTGCCTAATCATTTTTATCGTAGTCGATAGGTGATCTTTTTATCATCGATTATAATTATCAATCAAAGTAGAGTACGCCTTTTACAATTTATCTTTTGAAGTGTAAAAAGTCATTACTGGTCTATGTGCGAGTATTTATAACTGTAGAAGTTAATTTTAATTAACTGTAGAGATTACCCTAAGAAAGTTGATTTAAATTTATCTTCGATTATTAATTGTAAAATAAATTGAATATTTGATAGTATCTGATATTATCATTCATTTCTAGTGGAATATTATTTGTATCTTTAACCATTGATTTGATTTCCTACTTTTATAATTATTTTCCTCTATGAAATTTTGAAAAATGGAAAGCGATTTTATAACTGTTTGATATTTTAAAATAAAAATATATCTAAAAACCGAAAAGTATCTGTCAAAATTAAATTTTATATCGTTTCTTTAGAACTTTACATGGTTAGGTAGGTTCCGAATTATCGGTCATGTCCACATTTTCAGACAATGGTGAAAAAATTTATTATAGTTTTTTTCTCCCGTGTCCGAAAATGTTGACATGTCTGATAATTCGAACTTATCCCATTAGCTATTATTTGACAACTGAAGCATATTGTATGTTTTAAAATGTCTATTCGGCTGCAGAGTTCCTTTTCTATCTTAGCAACTCAAACGTGTTAGTGTATTGTACGTCGCACTGCAGACCTGAGGAATTAAATGCTACTTGACTCTGTGCAAGAGAGGCTTGTTTTTCTGATTTGTAGGTGTGGATCCAATTCCAATATCAAAGAATCTTATTTACTAGAATCACTTCCTTCAGAAATGTGACACTCTGAGGTAACTAGATTTCATAATATTTGATGGTATAAAAAGAATGCCATATCATTATCTACAGATAATTGGAGGTATTAATTTTTTATAAGTTATAGAACGCTAAGATAAATGAAATCTTTGATCCAAGTTTTCCGACCTTTCATCCAACTTTTCCGACCTTTCATCCAAGTTTTCCGACCTTTCATCCAAGTTTTCCGACCTTTCATCCAAGTTTTCCGACCTTTCATCCAAGTTTTCCGACCTTTCATCCAAGTTTTCCGACCTTTCATCCAAGTTTTCCGACCTTTCATCCAAGTTTTCCGACCTTTCATCCAAGTTTTCCGACCTTCCATCCAAGTTTTCCGACCTTCCATCCAAGTTTTCCGACCTTCCATCCAAGTTTTCCGACCTTTCATCCAAGTTTTCCGACCTTTCATCCAAGTTTTCCGACCTTTCATCCAAGTTTTCCGACCTTTCATCCAAGTTTTCCGACCTTTCATCCAAGTTTTCCGACCTTTCATCCAAGTTTTCCGACCTTTCATCCAAGTTTTCCGACTTTTCATCCAAGTTTTCCGACTTTTCATCCAAGTTTTCCGACTTTTCATCCAAGTTTTCCGACTTTTCATCCAAGTTTTCCGACTTTTCATCCAAGTTTTCCGACTTTTCATCCAAGTTTTCCGACTTTTCATCCAAGTTTTCCGACTTTTCATCCAAGTTTTCCGACTTTTCATCCAAGTTTTCCGACTTTTCATCCAAGTTTTCCGACTTTTCATCCAAGTTTTCCGACTTTTCATCCAAGTTTTCCGACTTTTCATCCAAGTTTTCCGACCTTTCATCCAAGTGGTCCGACCTTTCATCCAAGTGGTCCGACCTTTCATCCAAGTTTTCCGACCTTTCATCCAAGTGGTCCGACCTTTCATCCAAGTTTTCCGACCTTTCATCCAAGTTTTCCGACCTTTCATCCAAGTGGTCCGACCTTTCATCCAAGTGGTCCGACCTTCCATCCAAGTGGTCCGACCTTCCATCCAAGTTTTCCGACCTTCCATCCAAGTTTTCCGACCTTCCATCCAAGTTTTCCGACTTTCCATCCAAGTTTTCCGACTTTCCATCCAAGTTTTCCGACTTTCCATCCAAGTTTTCCGACCTTCCATCCAAGTTTTCCGACCTTCCATCCAAGTTTTCCGACCTTCCATCCAAGTTTTCCGACCTTCCATCCAAGTTTTCCGACCTTCCATCCAATTTTTCCGACCTTTCATCCAATTTTTCTGACCTTTCATCCAAGTCTTCCGACCTTTCATCCAAGTTTTCCGACCTTTCATCCAAGTTTTCCGACCTTTCATCCAAGTTTTCCGACCTTTCATCCAAGTTTTCCGACCTTTCATCCAAGTTTTCCGACCTTTCATCCAAGTTTTCCGACCTTTCATCCAAGTTTTCCGACCTTCCATCCAAGTTTTCCGACCTTCCATCCAAGTTTTCCGACCTTCCATCCAAGTGGTCCGACCTTCCATCCAAGTTTTCCGACCTTCCATCCAAGTTTTCCGACCTTCCATCCAAGTTTTCCGACCTTCCATCCAAGTTTTCCGACCTTCCATCCAAGTTTTCCGACCTTCCATCCAAGTTTTCCGACCTTCCATCCAAGTTTTCCGATCTTCCATCCAAGTTTTCCGATCTTCCATCCAAGTTTTCCGACCTTCCATCCAAGTTTTCCGACCTTCCATCCAAGTTTTCCGACCTTCCATCCAAGTATTCCGACTTTTCATTCAAGTATTCCGACTTTTCATCCAAGTTTTCCGTTCTTTCATCCAAGTTTTCCGTTCTTTCATCCAAGTTTTCCGTTCTTTCATCCAAGTTTTCCGTCCTTTCATCCAAGTTTTCCGTCCTTTCATCCAAGTTTTCCGTCCTTTCATCCAAGTTTTCCGTCCTTTCATCCAAGTTTTCCGTCCTTTCATCCAAGTTTTCCGTCCTTTCATCCAAGTTTCCCTACCTTCCATCCAAGTCTTTCTACTTTTGTCCAAGTTTTCGCGACCTAAGTGTTCCGACCGTTTGTTCAGGTTTTCCGACGTTTAATACAAGTTTTCATACTTTTCATTCAAGGTTTTCGACCTTTCTTACAACTCCACAGATCTTTCGTCTTCCACTGTTGCCATTAGCGTTCACGTCTGCTTCTAATCTGCTGATGAGAAGGTGTTCGTGTTCAAGTCAATATCTCAATGATGTTTGTGTTTCTCAGCTCTGATCACAGACTCGCCTGATTAAAAGCAAATAAGCTCAAGTGAATATCAAGGAGTTTACGTGCACGCAATATCTTATAATTAAACTTAGTGGGAGTATCTGTTAGTAAAATACATTCTATGTACTGTGCTAGAAACTTGAATTTGTATTTTAATTGATTTTTCTTGATTATTAGAGGCCCCAGGGGGTCCATCCTGAAATATATCCAGTCCCCGAACTGTTGTAATTTTGATTCTGAATTATATTATTTATAGTAAAACTTCCTATTTGCTGTTAAAATTTCTTATTATTTAATTGAATAACACATTAATGATAACCAATATTAATAATTAATACAAGTTAATTTGAATCATATTTAGTTACCTCGTACAGAAATTACTATATTGCTGCTTACTAGTTAAGAGATAATTAGTTACAGTATTTGGTATTTCAAATGTTGGTATAATTGGTGTGACGTGGAATGTTAGTTACTCAAGTGTTGTCCTCAGGGAATGGTGCTCTGCAAATCAATATTGAAGGAGGAGAACTGTAACTGATTAAATATTGATTTGCACTCAATCATTCGATTAAAAACATCATGTAAAATAATAAACAATCACTCTTTGTAAATAAAGTACGAAAAACAACCATCAATTTTGAATTTAGTGCGCCTTATAAAGTATGCAAAGTGCGCAGTGAAGGGTAAACAACCATCTAAAGTATGTAAAGTGCGCAGTGAAGGGTTAAACAACCATCTAAAGTATGTAAAGTGCGCAGTGAAGGGTTAAACAACCATCTAAAGTATGTAAAGTGCGCAGTGAAGAGTTAAACAACCACCTACAGTATGTAAAGTGCGCAGTGAAGAGTTAAACAACTATCTAAAGTATGTAAAGTGCGCAGTGAAGAGTTAAACAACCATCTAAAGTATGTAAAGTGCGCAGTGAAGAGTTAAACAACTATCTAAAGTATGTAAAGTGCGCAGTGAAGAGTTAAACAACCATCTAAAGTATGTAAAGTGCGCAGTGAAGGGCTTGAAAATTTTAAATTTTAGTGTAGGAGGCAAGTGTCTACTTATTCAAAATACATTCCGATCTTTCATTGAGTTGAAGAAATTTGCATTCATTGCCTTCTGCACCCACGACATCGAGTCTCTCTTACTCACAGAGGGAAAAAGATTGTCTCTTGTTTCATCTGGAGGTGAAGGGTACAAGAAAGGTACAAGAAAGGTACAAGAAAGGTACAAGAAAGGTACAAGAAAGGTAGAAGAAAGGTACAAGAAAGGTACAAGAAAGGTACAAGAAAGGTACAAGAAAGGTACAAGAAAGATACAAGAAAGATACAAGAAAGATACAAGAGAGGTACAAGAGAGGTACAAGAGAGGTACAAGAGAGGTACAAGAGAGGTACAAGAGAGGTACAAGAGAGGTACAAGAGAGGTACAAGAGAGGTACAAGAGAGGTACAAGAGAGGTACAAGAAAGGTACAAGAAAGGTACAAGAAAGGTACAAGAAAGGTACAAGAAAGATACAAGAAAGATACAAGAGAGGTACAAGAGAGGTACAAGAGAGGTACAAGAGAGGTACAAGAGAGGTACAAGAGAGGTACAAGAGAGGTACAAGAGAGGTACAAGAGAGGTACAAGAGAGGTACAAGAGAGGTACAAGAGAGGTACAAGAGAGGTACAAGAGAGGTACAAGAGAGGTACAAGAAAGGTGCTTTAAAGGGTGCTAGGAAAATTCGTCCACGGAAAATTCATCCGTTTCTTAATTATGAATGGAAAGAGTGACATTATTGCCTGTTAACAATATATGTTAAAGATAATTGCAGCCGCATAAAATCTGGTTAGATGAAAGTAACAAATATATCATAGAGTTATGATAAACTACTCTAGAGAGAGGAAGTGTTGCAGCGATTGCAGGACGCTAAGGAAGACGGTGTAAAACCTTATTTTGTTTCATTTATATCATTTCTCCATTAAGTTTTATTTCAGTTATAGCATTTCTCCATTAAACTGACGCTAGATTGCCAGTCACGTGACCCAAAAATAAGGATTTTAGCGTCCCGCAAGACGCTATATTATCTTGGCCACTGATTCACCACCTGACATATATTCGACAGTTATAACTGTTGATGAAAAATTCGTTCTATGTAGCTAATATACTGTATGGGCCACAAAAATGTTTCCGCTTTTTCAAATACTTGTAAATCTTTAGCCAATGAACGGAAAAACTGCTTTTTTGTCTCTTTTTCTCTGCTTCTTATTGTACTATTAACAGGTGAAAAGAATTTTGAGCTGATGAACATAGTTTAAGAACAGGTAAGCAAAGAGTGAGGGTGACTATTTTTGTCATTGCGCAGTAATGTATACATTTTGTCATTATCAACCCCCCCCCCCAAACAGGACCGCTAACCTAACCTTAGGTGGACAATATCTCATTATATTTATAACGTATAGTGTTTTTTTAATTAAATTAATTGAATTATTATATATCTATCAATTTTAATGTTTCATTAAACAATCCTTAGTATGTACTATCAAGTATATATCATAACATTTTGTTCCATTTAAATTTATTATTTTGCGTTTAATCGACAAATTTTCAGTGGACGAATTTTCCGCGAATGAATTTTCCGTAGACGAATTTTCCGAGGATGAATTTTCCGAGGATGAATTTTCCGTGGACGAATTTTCCGTGAACGAATTTTCTGCGAATGAATTTTCCGTGGACAAATTTTCCGAGGACGAATTTTCTTGTATCGTCTATAAAGGTGAATCTGTATTGAACTGGAGAGGAAAGGTGATAGAAAGGTACAGGAAAGTTTTATCTGTACTGAACTTCAGATTATTACCATTGCAGATCAGATGTGTTTGTATCTTCAGAAAATGTAATCGACGATGAAATGATCCAGGCAAGAAGGGTTCATTCTTAGAATGTTTAGAGAATATCGGTCATTCCCATCAAATTGACCCTATGAAGATGATAAAAACATATTTTTCATAGAAAAATGCGAGTAATATGAAATGGTAATAGTATACTGATACTGATATTTACCGTAATGTACAATAGCAGACAATCTACAGGTTATAATTTTCTTTAAATGTTTCTTTGTTGTAACCTAAAATTATAATATTAATTTCAGAGCAGAATACTTTCAGTTCAACTGAAAAAAATATCATGGAATATAAATTATGATTTAAATATTGAAATGCGTATCAAAATATAAATTTTCAGAAAATTAAAAAGAAAATTAATTCAAAAGTAAAAATTTTGTGTGGAAGTATTTGATTTTTTTTTGACTTATTAATAATCAATTTTTTAAAACTTTATTAGTTTTCTATTATGTTCCATATTGTATGAATTACATTATAAATAAATGTTACCAAATTGTTTATTTCTAATTTCGAAATCAAATAAACTCTATCGTTAGTTTTGATGTTTGACTCTTGTTCTCTCGTTTGAAACTCAATGTACAATTATTTAAACAAAACAAACTAAAATAAAAAGAAAAAGGATAAAATATTTATCAGACTGCTCCACATTTTCAATCTTATTATAAGAAATATATAATAATTCTTTAATTTAGTTCGTATCCATGATACCTGCAGGAGTGCAGGTATCATGGATACGACTTAATATTTTCGTTAAATCGTGACTCGAGACTTACCCTATTCAGTATAATAATTATAATTCCATTATAAGGGTAAGTTACGAATTATCGGTCAGTACTACATCTTCGGTCATATAAGAGAAAACGATATAAAAATTATGATTAGATAACACTGTGTAATAATAATAATTTTTATATTGTTTTTCTTATATGACCGAAGATGTAGTACTGACTGATAATTTGTAACTTACCCTAGTATAATGAATTATAATTTCAATCGAGAACAGAAACGTTTTCTACGATTCATTGTAAAATTAATTATCAACATATGTGCGACGATATTTAATTAATAAAACTATTATTTTATAACTACATTTAATAGAAAAATGACATCTACAATGATAACTAATATATTGCATTATAAACTCTTGCGATTTATTATTTTGCATCGGAAATATCTTCTCAACAATATAATTCGAAATTATATAATATAATGATATTATTATGAATATTTATCATGTTCTTCCGATCATAATGTCCTCCTTAAAGTTTAATAAATTTCTGTGCAGAATATTCGTTCTATTTTCGAATATAATTTTTAGCGCACATATTTACTTGAATGTACATTAATTTTTATTATGTTTAGGCTTACATTTTGTCACTTTCACTATAATTGAAGAAATCTTTTTTTCATAAAATTTGCTTTGATTTGAGTTCTTTTTTCATAAAATTTATGTTTTTTCACCTTTTTTTGTGAAAATTTAAACATAAGATTGAAATGAATTTGTATCAATAATTAATTTCTCATTTAATTTTCAATCTATATATTCAATGACGCATTAAATAATGATAACGAGACAATGATTTTATTCATAACCATTTAATATTTTATGTACATTTCTCCAACTGCCAAGATAATTTAATTCGGGTAATTTTGCGCAGTGTTTGCGCAGTGAATCTCTGCTTCAATATGAGAGGAAATTTGCCTCTAAAGTGAGTAATGTTGATCCCGTGAGTGGACTGCAAACTTTTCAATGGGATTAGTGTAATATTTTCAGAGGATTATTATTTACCTTTAGAGAGATTAATATTGGTATGATGGTGGGTATAATATGTTATTCATTTAGTTTAGATTGATAGGATATTATGTGTGTGTGTTAGATTGAATTGTATTGTGTTCCTTCTTTTTTATACTCTATAACTGTTTTAATAGTTTTGAAAAATGATATTAGTGAGTATAAGATTTGGTATTGGTTTATAATGTATAATTTTCATGTTTTATTCACTAGTCCACGGATTTTGGTTTTAATATTTCATTTACTTTTTCAATTACTTTTATGATGAAGTCTACGGTATTTGATATTAAAATTTCAGTTACTTTTGAAAATCAAGTTTAAAATCACAACAGTTTTTTAATTCCGTGCCACATATCCACAGAGAAAAATCTATTGTTCATGAAATTAATTAATCCGTCTGTAATGATTAACTGACTTCAGTAATTAGTTCTGAAGTTTATGAAGCAGATATGCAATCATTTGAAGCTTTAGAAGGAATTATTAGCTGCATTTTGTACCTTATTAAATAGCTAGGAGTTTACCATCAGCATTTGTGGTATTTCAGAGTAATGAGATAATATTGGAAATAGGGAAAAATGTTACTGAATTAATTAATGCTGAATAATGTATATGAATTAATGAGTACGGAAATTGTAATTAATTTTTGCAGGAAAGTAATAATGATTGAAAAATTGTATTTTTTTTTATAATGTTCTTTTACCATTCATTCTATATTTTATTTTTTAAATTAGATTTTTAATTAGTTTTATTTTTTTATTTGATATGTTGATTAGAATTGGAAATAGTTTTAGTTCTGATAGTCTGGTACATATAATAATATAACTTATTTTCTGAAACTAACGACACATTCCTTCATATTTATCCATATTTAAATTTATGTTTTATTAACAAATTGTATGATAATAACTAAGTATCCTATCTTTAGAAGAGCGAATAAATTTATCAGTATAATATAAATATTATTTGTCAATTTAATTAATGTTTATACTATAGATTCAAGTTCTTAAATTTAAACTGTTGATGATGCAATAAAATATAAATATTTCAACCTGAATATTAAATATTTTATAGTAATAACATTAATTATAAGAACATATTAATATATATTTTGATATATTATTTAATTTTAATATATCTGTATATGTTATATTCTATCTAAAATATATAATTTTATATTTTAAGTATATATTTTTAAATCTTAAATCTGTCACATTTAATCTAAAATATATAATTTTTAATCTTAATTTCATTGTTTTTAATTCTAAATACATAAGCTTCAACATAATATATAATCTTTAAATTAATATATAATCTTTAAATTAATATACAACTTTAATGCATAATATTCACACGTGTCTCAGTATTCAATAAAATACCATCTCACAGTTCATCACTAACCCCTTCACATCATTCACTTTTTCATCAGTTAGCGTGACTGTCTGGTTGACGTGTCCTTCGTTAAAGCAGTCTTATCGTCCTCTTCTTCATTCAGAATTTCAATCTCTTGTTCCGAGACACTAAATATAGGGCAGTGGTGGGTCATTTAGTGCGAGTAATTGGACTGTGTAGGTCTCTGTAGTTATCGGGTTAAGAGTCTGTAGTTAAAATGGCTTTTATTGTAGTTAAAATGATAACATTTATTGTAGAAATGCAACTTTTTGTAGTTAAAATGGTAGCTTGCTATTTTTCGTTATAACGCATCAATTTGTAGTTTTCGGGTAAGCGTGCTTTGTAGTTTGCTGCTAGCTATTTGTAGTTATAACGCATCAATCTTTTATTTTCAGCTTTTGCATGCTTTGTATTTTAAATGGTAGCTATTTGTTGTCAAAATGCAGCTATTTTTAATTTAAAAAATACAGCTTTTTTAGTTAGAATGCACTAATTGTATTTAATAGGATATAATAAGTTTGAAGTTTTTAGTCTGAAAGAACTATTTGTACAATAATGTGTGCATTTTTGGCTAAAATGTTAATTATTTCATGGAGAAGAGATAGAATGATGGTTTAGTCTATTAAACCCCGAACTGTTGTAATTTGGATTGTGGATTTTTTTCCATTTATAACATGTTAATTAATCAGTTTTAGAGGATAGCGCTAGGGTTATGCTCTTCAACTACGAGGTCTTAGATTTTGTGTTAATTGGGCTCGTAGGCTTCATTTACTATCACCTCTTCATTATCCTCTTCCATCCGTGTGCAGTCACTGGTGCTTGGGGACCTTTTCATCACGTTTTTTGGTAAGTGACTACATTCACGGAGTAGCTTTTCTGCATCCTGGAGCATTATCTCCGACGATGGTAGGTGACTTTCATGGAGTCACCTATCATCCACTTCACTTTCTGACTGCTTCTTTCAGTCCCTTGTATTTAATTTCCTTTTGACGTCAGCGATATGGAATTTGGTTCTCCTACTAAAATCTGAAAAAAAATCTTAAAGAAGACTTCTAAATATGGAATGTTTAAGCTTAGTTTCACATAATAGATAATAAAATAATGAGGTACACTTCATCAAAACTGTTAAATGATGAAACATCATTAAATTCTGTACCACATTCTATCAAGTCCGTGTCAGTGATGGACTGTGTTCGTTCGTGTGCTTGAACACGTTCCAGTGTCTGACATCACTGTAATTAGTTTTAAATGTATAACCCATCAGTCAAGCGCTTCCTGATTTATAATAATTATGATAATTTAGTGATTGATTGTTGATTGAAATGCTCTCATAGCGAGTAAAATTATGCTAATAAAAAACCTGAAATGATCGTAGCCTTTTGTTTCTAGCATTTATTGTTTGTGGGATAAATGATAGCTTTTTATATACTCTTGTTTTTAAAAAAGTGAACTCAAGCATTAAACTTGATTAAAAATAAATTTTTAGAAAGTAAAGAATATGTTTTCGGGAAAATAGTTTGGTTTTTTCAATTGTTTAGTTATTGTTTGGTAGGTGTATACATTTTTATAGTATAGACAAATAAAGAAAATGCTTGAAAAAGCTTAAAGTAATTTGAAATATTGAATATCTAAAAATAAGTACGCAATAAATAAAATTTACCTAATTTATAATAATAATTTTCTTACTAAAGGTATAGGAATAAAAATGGTGAATGATGTGAAGAAAATTGATTATTTTTATTTTTCATTTTTAGTAATATGAATTTTATAAGCAACAATATGTACGTATATATATTCTTTTAAATCATTACTGAAACAGAAAATGTTCCAAATTTTGTATTGTTTTTTGTTGAATTCATAATTTAAGGACTTCTCCACTCTAAATTAGGATTTCTCTAAAAATAGAAATTCTTTAAATTTGTAGAGCTAAGGTTATACAACATATCACAGTTAACAGAAAAGAAATTGATTTAGTATTTGTTCCGTAATTAATTATATAAGAAATATTCACAGTCAACCGTCACTGTCTGCATTTCTAAGATTCAACAGAAGATAAAGTGTCTTTAACAAACTGTTATAATCGTAATGTCGTAAATTTAATGGCAATTATGTACTTGGGTACAGTTTTAGGTACTTAAATGTGTTTTTTTGAAGTAGTGCTATTTATGTAACAGTCTAGGTAGCCATTTAGACAGTCTAAAAGCCTTGTAAGACTTTGTTTCTGTTCAAAATTTGTCGGCAATTAATCATACTTTTTCTCTGCTTGAATTTCGGAGGGTAGAAATTTTTTCAGAAATAACTTAAATTACATATTATAATAAAACTAGTGAACCAAATTTGAAATGTATTGTGTTTTTATAACCATTAACTTTTTTTACTCTGAATAGAGAATTAATTATATTAGTGGAGGGGACCATTAAGTAAATAACTCAATGAAATTTAGTTATTTACTTCCTTTCTTATGTTATAAAGTAAATAATAGTAGAACTTTTAGCATAATAATTGCTTTTCTTCCTAGCAATATAATTGTATAAATAGCAATATGAATAAATAAATAGCAATATGAATAAATAAATAGCAATACAAATGTATAAATAGCAATATGAATAAATAAATAGCAATATCAATAAATAAATAGCAATATGAATAAATAAATAGCAAAATGAATGAAAAAATAAATAGCAATATAAATGTATGAATAGCAATATGATTAAATGAATAGCAATATAAATGTATAAATAGCAATAAGAAATAAATAAATAGCAATATAAATGTATGAATAGCAATATAAATGAATAAATAGCAATATAAATGAATAAATAGCAATATGAATGAATAAATAGCAATATGAATGAATAAATAGCAATATAAATGAATAAATAGCAATATAAATGTATAAATAGCAATATGAATAAATAAATAGCAATATAAATGTATGAATAGCAATATAAATGAATAAATAGCAATATAAATGAATAAATAGCAATATGAATGAATAAATAGCAATATGAATGAATAAATAGCAATATAAATGAATAAATAGCAATATAAATGTATAAATAGCAATATGAATAAATAAATAGATAGCAATATGAATAAATGAATAGCAATATGAATAAATGAATAGCAATATAAATGTATAAATAAATAGTAATATGAATAAATAAATAGCAATATAAATGTATGAATAGCAATATAAATGAATAAATAGCAATATGAATGAATAAATAGCAATATGAATGAATAAATAGCAATATGAATAAATGAATAGCAATATAAATGTATAAATAAATAGTAATATGAATAAATAAATAGCAATATAAATGTATGAATAGCAATATAAATGAATAAATAGCAATATGAATGAATAAATAGCAATATGAATGAATAAATAGCAATATAAATGTATAAATAGCAATATAAATGTATAAATAGCAATATGAATAAATAAATAGATAGCAATATGAATAAATGAATAGCAAAATAAATAAATAGATAGCAATATGAATAAATGAATAGCAAAATAAATAAATAGATAGCAATATGAATAAATGAATAGCAATATAAATGTATAAATAGCAATATGAATGAATGAATAGCAATATGAATAAATGAATAGCAATATAAATAAATAAATAGATAGCAATATGAATAAATGAATAGCAGTATAAATAAATAAATAGCAATATGAATGAATAAATAGCAATATGAATGAATAAATAGCAATATGAATGAATAAATAGCAATATAAATGTATAAATAGCAATATGAATAAATAAATAGATAGCAATATAAGTAAATGAATAGCAATATAAATGAATAAATAGCAATATTAGTAATTAAACAGCAATATAAGTGAATGAATAGCAATATAAGTGAATAAATAGCAATATAACAAAATAAATAGTAATATAAGAAAATAAATAGCAATGTAAATGAATAAATAGCAATATAAGTAAACTCCATGGTAACTTTTTTAGGTCAATTTATCTGCTAATTTCACGGAAGGGTAATTCTCCCTTCAAATTATATTCCCCGAAAGAAATGTTTGTAGATATGAATTGTCCCATTAAATGGATAATAAGAGTTATTCCTTGATGTTCTTACATGTGTAATTTACATGTCTTCGTAATATTGGTAATAAAATTATCATAATACATCCTAGTTAAATTAATTTACCAAAATTATTTTTTGTGATTCCAAGAATGAGTAGTCATGACACGTTGAAAGAGTGTGTATGTGTGCAGAATACACATTTTCTGCTGTGTATCAATTCACACAGTGTGTATCAATTCAAACACTGTGTATCAATTCACACACTCTGTGTATCAATTCACACACTCTGTGTATCAATTCACACACTCTGTGTATCAATTCACACACACTGTGTATCAATGCACACACACTGTGTATCAATGCACACACACTGTGTATCAATGCACACACACTGTGTATCAATGCACACACACTGTGTATCAATGCACACACACTGTGTATCAATTCACACACACTGTGTATCAATTCACACACACTGTGTATCAATTCACACACACTGTGTATCAATTCACACACTGTGTATCAATTCACACACACTGTGTATCAATTCACACACACTGTGTATCAATGCACACACACTGTGTATCAATGCACACACACTGTGTATCAATGCACACACACTGTGTATCAATGCACACACACTGTGTATCAATTCACACAAACTGTGTATCAATTCACACACTGTGTATCAATTCACACACTGTGTATCAATGCACACACACTGTGTATCAATGCACACACACTGTGTATCAATGCACACACACTGTGTATCAATGCACACACACTGTGTATCAATGCACACAAACTGTGTATCAATGCACACACACTGTGTATCAATGCACACACACTGTGTATCAATTCACACACACTGTGTATCAATTCACACACACTGTGTATCAATGCACACACACTGTGTATCAATGCACACACACTGTGTATCAATGCACACACACTGTGTATCAATGCACACACACTGTGTATCAATGCACACACACTGTGTATCAATGCAAACACACTGTGTATCAATGCACACACACTGTGTATCAATGCACACACACTGTGTATCAATGCACACACACTGTGTATCAATGCACACACACTGTGTATCAATGCACACACACTGTGTATCAATGCACCTGAGATTTCCTGAGATGAAGTTCCAACTGGTCCATCCGCCAGTCGAGGCCACGCTGATGCGCCACCCGTTCATGTCTGATGGTGAAGCTCTTTTTCAGTCACAATCACAATCACTTTATCAGTGTAGCTTCACAGTTCACAGTGCTCTGCACTGATCCACAATACTGTTGCTGACAGCCACTTGGTAATAATGAGGCAATATTGGTTTGTCCGGAATTCTCTCTAAGAAGCAATCCAACTTCCTCTTGAAACCCTCCAATTCGTGTCCAGGCTCTCTCAAATCCTTTGGAAGACAATTAAATAATCGAGGACCTCCAACAAACATAGAGGCCTCTTTCAGTGTTTGAATTCTTGCCATGGATCTATTATTAATGGCTGGCACACGGCAGAGTCTTCCCCTCCTGTCACTATCATAGGTTGTTATTTTGCTTGGCAGGTGAATATTTGGAACCAAACCCTCAACAATTTTCCAAACATATATTATTCTGTACCTCTCTCTACGCCTTTCCAATGAGTAGAGCTTTAAATCTCTCAACCTCTCCCAGTAATCTCTCTCCGCAAACCCAGAGATCCTGTAGGTGAAAGTGCGCTGGACACTCTCCAGCTTACGTATCAATCCTATTGCCTTAGGAGACCACAGCTGACAACAGTATTCCAATAACGGAAGGACCATACTCTTGAATAAAGTTAGCATAAGGTCCCTGTCTCTCGTCCTAAAAGACCTCAAAATCCAAGCCACTTGCTGTCTACTTTTCTTCACCACTGCATCTATATGATCGCTAAAAGTTGAATCATCCTGCATTAGAATACCAAGGTCTCTCACCACCGGTTTCCTCTCAATTTGCGTACCGTCTGTAGTGATGTAATGGCGATTTTCTATTACATCCTGCCTTGGCGAATAGGTTACGAGCTCAAACTTCTCGCCATTGAATCTCATATTATTTTCCGTGGCCCACTCATATACTCTCCGCAAATCTTCCCTTAAAAGCTCCACATCCTCGTCTTGACCGATATATTTCATCAATCTTGTATCGTCAGCGAAGGACGTAACGATCGTATTTGTGACCTTTTCATCAATATCTTGGATATGGATTAGAAACAAAACAGGTCCGAATTGATACACACTGTGTATCAATGCACACACACTGTGTATCAATGCACACACACTGTGTATCAATTCACACACACTGTGTATCAATTCACACACACTGTGTATCAATTCACACACACTGTGTATCAATTCACACACACTGTGTATCAATTCACACACACTGTGTATCAATTCACACACACTGTGTATCAATTCACACACACTGTGTATCAATTCACACACACTGTGTATCAATTCACACACACTGTGTATCAATTCACACACACTGTGTATCAATTCACACACACTGTGTATCAATTCACACACACTGTGTATCAATTCACACACACTGTGTATCAATTCACACACACTGTGTATCAATTCACACACACTGTGTATCAATTCACACACACTGTGTATCAATTCACACACACTGTGTATCAATTCACACACAGTTTTTGTATCAATTCACACACAGTTTTTGTATCAATTCACACACAGTTTTTGTATCAATTCACACACAGTGCTGTGTAGTCTCTCTCTCTCTCTTTACTTTCATCAATTACAGGCAGTGTTCAATGTTCGTAATTCTTTTCCAAATCAAAAATACATTCACTGAATCATTGCATACCGTTTGATCTTCGTACCACTTTACTGGTTGCACTCGTCGACTGGTCGTATGTACCGTGGGTAATGGTAGTCCTTTGGATTTGCAATCAATTTTAGATTTTTCTACTTTTGGTTCGATTATAATCCAGTAGATTTATAATCTAGTATGAAGTATACTTTTTTTATAATTGACTAGGGTAAGCTCCGAATTATTGGTCTGTTCTACATTTTCGGTCATGTAAGATTTATTATTTAAACAATAAATATAACTTAGAACTTTCCGTAATTAGTTATTTTACATATTCTATTAACTTTTACTAACTAACTATGAAGTAAATATTGTTAGACGATATGTTTATTTGGAACAGTTCTTAGAGAGAGTTCCAATTAGTGACATGAGTTCTATAAAGTTCTAATCTTCGTCTCCCTGGCTAGAATTAGAATGATTTATTATTTCTATTGTTGTCTCTGGTTGCAGTTGTAATTCGAACTGTGCAATGGATTGGTATGAAGAATTATACTGTATAGTGAGCTTGTTAAGCTCATATATTATATTGATTAAAGATTATCTTTATGATTATAATTGTAAATTGGTAATAAATATTTGATTTGTAATCTCAAATTAAATTGTTTGTAGTTTCATATAGGGTTAGTTTCGAGTTATCGGACGGTTTCAATTTTTCGAGCATGTAAAATATTCATTTAATAAATTTTATTCAACTTTAATTAAATTCATTTTTCTTACATGATCGAAAACGTTTAACTATCCGTTAACTCAGAATTGACCCGAAGTAATACCTGGGTACATAAGTTTTTAATGGTATTAATATTTTATTGAAGGTAGATACATTTAATTCAGCAGATAGGTACTATCGATACAGTATCGGTAGATCTGAGTATCTTGTTTCTATCAGATATCGGTTATCGTTGAATTCATAGTTTTGTAAATTCCAAAGCATATTGTGTGGCTATCTGTAGGCCTTCCATAGAACTGCCATTTCACTGCGCTTATTGAAATTTTAAGCTGTTTTCATTTAACAATAAATACCTATAATTTGTTAAATGATGATAAAATAACAGATGTTGACTGAAGTGATTTGAATGAAAAAACTAACATCGAAGAATTAATTTCTATAAATATTTTCAGCTCTTCCTTGCCTATTGTATTTGATATTTTATAACTATTTTATAACTATTTTATAACTATTATATAACTATTATATAACTATTATATAACTATTTTATAACTATTATATACATTTATTTCTCTCATACCCTGCAGTTAAAAATGAGTTAGATATTTACTCAATGACTTGCACTTCTCTTTAATTAAGAACTGCTAATATTTAATTACTAATTCAAAGCTATTTCATTGCAATCATTTGGCGAGCATTAATTAATTAGTAGGAAATAGGAAGTTTTGATCGTTAATTATATGCTCTAATTAATAATTAATTAGTATGAGCTATGTTTTTGTAACTAGTATTTTAGAGAGAATAAATAGCTACAGCTATTTATATATAATTTATATTATTATTTTGTATTGTTTTCACTTGAAAATATTGAAGTAAATTATATGTGTAAATGTATATAGTATACATATACATATAAAATATGTACAGTCAAACACTAAAATAATTTTGCATTTTATTTAGTTTAATGTGTAGCTTTTTCTTTACTATATATTTTATATATTCTATTTTGTGTTGTTAACTGTCAATTTTATTTTTTAATCTTCATTATTCTTCATCCTTTTGTAGATATTTCGCTATTTATTTTTAATTCAATATTGTAAATGTATTCTATGTAGGTTCATTACACTAGTGTAAGTAAAAAACTAGTACTTTGATTTTCATTGTTGGCGTCCCTTGTGCTCCGAACTGTTGTAATTTGGATTATGAATTGTCTTCTTTCATTTTTCCCATGTTAATTATTTTTTAACGCAACTCGCAGTTTTAGAAGACTGCATTCACAGAGTAGCTTTTCTGCATCCATGAGTATTGTCACCGACTGGTGGTAGATGACTTTATTCATCGGTCCACTTTCCTTCCTGACTGGTTCCTCATATCCCTTGCATTTAATTTTCTTTTGACTTTAAATATATACGTGTGTACCACCTTTTCCACTTGTTTACCACGTAAGTTGCCCCCTCTCCACGTGTTTACCACGTTTGTACCACCTTTCCTACGTGTTTACCACGTTAGTACCACCTTTTCCACGTGTTTACCACGTTAGTGCCACATTTCCTACGTGTTTACCACGTTAGTATCACCTTTTCCACGTGTTTGCCATATAAGTACCACCTTTTCAGAGTGTTTACCACGTTAATACCAATTTTTCCACGTTTTTACCACCTTTTCCACGATTTTACCACCTTTTCCACGATGTTACCACCTTTTCCACGTTAGTACCACATTTACCACGTTAGTACCACATTTACCACGTTAGTACCACATTTACCACGTTAGTACCACATTTACCACGTTAAATCCACCTTTACCACGTTAGTACCACATTTACCACGTTAGTACCACATTTACCACGTTAGTACCACTTTTACCACGTTAGTACCACCTTTTTCACGTTAGTACCACCTTTTTCACGTTAGTACCACATTTACCACGTTAGTACCACCTTTTCCACGTTAGTACCACCTTTACCACGTTAGTACCACCTTTTCAACGTTAGTACCACCTTTACCACGTTAGTACCACCTTTTCCACGTTAGTACCACCTTTTCCACGTTAGTACCACCTTTTCCACGTTAGTACCACCTTTTCCACGTTAGTACCACCTTTACCACGTTAGTACCACCTTTTCCACGTTAGTACCACCTTTTTCACGTTAGTACCACCTTTTTCACGTTAGTACCACCTTTTTCACGTTAGTACCACCTTTTTCACGTTAGTACCACCTTTTTCACGTTAGTACCACCTTTTTCACGTTAGTACCACCTTTTTCACGTTAGTACCACCTTTTTCACGTTAGTACCAACTTTTCCACGTTAGTACCACCTTTTCCACGTTAGTACCACCTTTTTCACGTTAGTACCACCTTTTTCACGTTAGTACCACCTTTTTCACGTTAGTACCACCTTTTTCACGTTAGTACCACCTTTTTCACGTTAGTACCACCTTTTTCACGTTAGTACCACCTTTTTCACGTTAGTACCACCTTTTTCATGTTAGTACCACCTTTTTCACGTTAGTACCACCTTTTTCACGTTAGTACCACCTTTACCACGTTAGTACCACCTTTTCCTCGTTAGTACCACCTTTACCACGTTAGTACCACCTTTTCCACGTTAGTACCACCTTTACCACGTGCTCACCACGTTGCAATCGTGTTAGGAGACAATAAAGTTCGTCAGATTCTTGCGTGCCGTTCACAACATTTTTCTGTCTCTTAAATCTTTGGAACAGTACACCTACAGACGGGAATACATCTGGAATTTATTTTCCCACCTCTTCGTTCCCAATGATTTTGGGAATGGAACATCTGAATAATATCGGGACGTTTAGAATACAAATATTTTTCTTCTGGAAATACATGAATAAAAATATTTTTCTTTTGAAATTATATGGATAAAAATATTTTTCCTAAGAAAATACATGTATAAAAATATTTTTCCTCAGAAAATACATGGATAAAAATATTTTTCCTCAGAAAATACATGGATAAAAATATTTTTCCTCAGAAAATACATGGATAAAAATATTTTTTCTCAGAAAATACATGGATAAAAATATTTTTCCTTAGAAAATACATGGTTAAAAATGGTAGCCGGTAAATTGCTCGAAAACAATTGCTCGAAAGACAATTGCTCGAAAACAATTGCTCGAAAAACAATTGCTCGAATGAACAATTGCTCGAAAGAACAATTGCTCGAAAGACAATTGCTCGAAAAACAATTGCTCGAACGAACAATTGCTCGAATGAACAATTGCTCGAATTATCAAATTGCTCGAATGATCAAAATTGCTCGAAATTTAAAATATTGCACAGTTTTCTATTTTTTTTTTTCGAAGTCAGTTATAAATGAAGTGGAGCTGCACCTAACCATCCTTGTTTCTTTTTAGTAATTGATCATTAATCATTATATAAATTGTTTTAATTATTACTCATTCTGCATTATCTTTTTTTACACCGTTTCTGTCATCTCGTATATAACATGTGAGTTTGAATCATGTGGTGAATCACTACTATTCATGTTTTTTACCATAAAACCCGAAAACTTATTTATTACTAGCCTATCTGTATGCGGCACCTCAATAGGTGAAATAACTCAAAGTTATGGCGAAGTTTTAATAAATCTACATTTTTTCGGGTTTTATGATAAATAAACATGAATAGAAGTGATTCACCACATGATTCCAATTCACATGTTACATACGAGATGACACAAACGGTCAAAAAAAAAAAAAAGATTATGCAGAATGAGTAATAATTAAAACAATTTATATAATGATTAATGATCAATTACTGAAAAGAAACAAACATTGTTAGGTGCAGCTCCACTTCATGAATAACTGACTTTTATAAAATCGATAACTGTGCAATTTTATAATTCGAGCAATTTTGTTAATTCGAGCAATTTGATAATTCGAGCAATTGTTCATTCGAGCAATTGTTCGTTCGAGCAATTGTTTTTCGAGCAATTGTCTTTCGAGCAATCGTTCTTTCGAGCAATTGTTCATTCGAGCAATTGTTTTTCGAGCAATTGTCTTTCGAGCAATTGTCTTTCGAGCAATTGTTTTCGAGCAATTTACCTAGAACCGTTAAAAATATTTTTCCTCAGAAAATACATGGATAAAAATATTTTTCCTTAGAAAATACATGGATGAAAATATTTTTCCTCAGAAAATACATGGATAAAAATAGTTTTCCTAAAAAAATACATGGATAAAAATATTTTTTCTTTTAGAAAGTACAGATATATCTATACCATGAATATCTCTCCGAATTAATTACTTAATTATATCCCGTAGTCTCACCCTTTGAAATCCTTTTCATTTATCTATGATCAAAGACATACCAGAATATGGCACCTTGTTGCTGTCGGAATATAAACCCAATGAATAACGCGAAATAATTAAATAATGTCCATTTTCATTAAGCCGTCTATTGCGACCATGATGCTTAGTGCAACTGAATATTATTACAATGCTATTTATATCATCTATTGTGTCTGTATGTTTTATGCGACCATAATACATAAATATAGTTATTTAAAGCGAACGATAGATGAAACTAAAATATTTTGTTTTATTAGGTTTCTGAAATAAATTATATTCAAATAGCGTTTTTGATGATATCCAAAAAAATGAAAACAAGTCACTTACAAACACATTAAAAAATCAATTGAGAACACAATAAACATACATGGTTGATATTGTAGCTACAAATGTACCATCCTTTACACAATGACTATTTTTCTTCATACTGTACTAGACAGTGAACCAAAGCATCTGCTGGAGACAGACTACCATTGCTAGGGAGAATATTGCTTGGTGAGGGAGAATATTGCTTGGTTAGAGAGACAGTGCCATGTGGCGTGAGAGAGAGACAGTGCCATGTGGCGTGAGAGAGAGATAGTGCCATGTGGCGTGAGAGAGAGACAGTGCCATGTGGCGTGAGAGAGAGACAGTGTCATGTGGCGTGAGAGAGAGAGACAGTGCCATGTGGCG
>CANNZV010000526.1:0-52087 GCA_947561585.1 Caprella mutica
GTCACTGTGATGATGTACTATTAGAAAAAAGAGTCATTGTGATGAAGTACTATCAGAGAAAAGAGTCACTGTGATGATGTACTATCAGAGAAATGAGTCACTGTGATGATGTACTGTCAGAGAAAAGAGTCACTGTGATGATGTACTGTCAGAGAAAAGAGTCACTGTGATAATGTACTATCAGAGAAAGGAGTCACTGTGATGATGTACTATCAGAGAAAAGAGTCACTGTGATGATGTACTATCAGAGAAAAGAGTCATTGTGATGATGTACTATCAGAGAAAAGAGTCACTGTGATGATGTACTATCAGAGAAAAGAGTCACTGTGATAATGTACTATCAGAGAAAGGAGTCACTGTGATGATGTACTATCAGAGAAAGGAGTCACTGTGATGATGTACTATCAGAGAAAAGAGTCACTGTGATGATGTACTATCAGAGAAAGGAGTCACTGTGATGATGTACTATCAGAGAAAGGAGTCGTTGTGATGATGTACTATCAGAGAAAAGAGTCACTGTGATGATGTACTATCAGAGAAAGGAGTCACTGTGATGATGTACTATCAGAGAAATGAGTCACTGTGATGATGTACTATCAGAGAAAGGAGTCACTGTGATGATGTACTATCAGAGAAAGGAGTCATTGTGATGATGTACTATCAGAGAAAAGAGTCACTGTGATGATGTACTATCAGAGAAAGGAGTCACTGTGATGATGTACTATCAGAGAAAAGAGTCACTGTGATGATGTACTATCAGAGAAAGGAGTCATTGTGATGATGTACTATCAGAGAAAAGAGTCACTGTGATGATGTACTATCAGAGAAAGGAGTCACTGTGATGATGTACTATCAGAGAAATGAGTCACTGTGATAATGTACTATCAGAGAAAGGAGTCACTGTGATGATGTACTATCAGAGAAAAGAGTCACTGTGATAATGTACTATCAGAGAAAGGAGTCACTGTGATGATGTACTATCAGAGAAAGGAGTCACTGTGATGATGTACTATCAGAGAAAAGAGTCACTGTGATGATGTACTATCAGAGAAAGGAGTCACTGTGATGATGTACTATCAGAGAAAGGAGTCATTGTGATGATGTACTATCAGAGAAAAGAGTCACTGTGATGATGTACTATCAGAGAAAGGAGTCACTGTGATGATGTACTATCAGAGAAAGGAGTCACTGTGAGTCATGCATTTTCAACATTATAGTCACCGATAACTATGATAAATAATTATCCATCCAATGCTAGGGTAAGTTCCGAATTATTAGACATTTCTCCTCCATCATCAATTATGTAAGAAATAAGTTTATAATAATCCTTTATTACTTTTCAGTATAATTGGTATTCATGATACCTACGTAACATGGATACCAATGGAAATAACGAGTAATCATGTTTAATTATATAGCTTCTGTTATATGATTGGAAATGTGTAACTGTCCGATAACTCGTAAGTTACCCTTATCATATAAGAAAAGTCATGCATTTTCTTTGCTTAGCTACAATAATTTCAATAGAAGTCAGGTGAGTTTCCAAATTCTTGTTGGGTTTCTTTTTTTTAATTTTAGTTCATCTAAAGACCATTTACTCGTGGTTTATTTATTGACAGGAACTTTAATTATATTTGCAATAACTGTATTTTGGGTACTTGGAATAATAAATTTAGAACATTCAAATATTTTCTTGTACATTTGCCACAGGTTGTACATTTTAACTAAAGTATCACAAATAATGCTGACCGCTTAAATGACCACAGTCCTTTTTTTTGGGGGGGGGGGCATTAGAAAAACATCAAATAGTGTATATATTTATTCAATATAAACATATTATAGCAATAAGAAACGTGCAAATAAATGTCTGCTATTTCACATAATGATTTGAGATTTTGAACTACCTAAAGTTGTTCGGAAAGAACTTTATACTTTTGAAAAATATAAATTAAAAGTGATTTCTTAACGAGGATATATCTATCTAATATTGATCAACCAAATATATTAAACTATGGAATTCTTGTCCTTAAAAGAGTTAGAGCATTGTCCTACACTCAGAGAAATTCTGATGCACCCAAGTGTTTCGAGTTCACCTTATGGCTTTCTCTCTAAGTGAGACACTTTAGTGCATCAAACTATAGTTTGGATGCACTAAAGTGCATCAGTTCGATGTACTTTATTGTCTTAGCTTTAAGTTTGTTTAAATGATGATAAGAATATTCTTATCATTTTAGCAAAGGAAAATTAGAGACACTAAAGTGCATCGAACTGATGCACTTTGGTGTATCCAAACAATAGTTTGATGCACTAAAGTGTCTCACTTCAGAGACAAAGCCATAGGGTGAACTCGAAACACCTGAGTGCATCAGTTGGAGTTGTTTATCTTCCTCAGTGTATGAATTGATTACTGTCACCAACTGGTGGTATGTGAATTTGGTCATGGAGCCACTTTCCTTTCTGACTGCTTCTTCCAGGCCCTTGTATTTATTTTCATTTTAACATTGGTTCATATTTCTTTTATAACTATCCCTACTCAGGCAAGAAGGATTTATTCCTGGGATATTCCTTCAATTTCTCAGGAATGAATCCTTTTTGCCTGGGCTAAAGTCATAGGAAAAATAAATTCATGTAATTGAAATATATTCATTTTCATCTTGTTGACTCATTACTTAATGATAGTGCGCTTTGCATGTTTTTATTATCTTAAATAGAGTTATATCATCATCAGTTTGTTAATTTCCGGCAGATTGAAAAGTGAATCATAGTAACCGATATACCTTAGCAGGTGTTTTCTAAATTATTGTTCAGTGAAAGCCAAACATCTGTACCGTTTGACGTGACCGGAAGGTGTGCACATGTTGGTCTGTATGTTTATGAAGCTACACAGATGTAAATAATGTGTAATGCTGTGTATGACTCATGTTGAAAAATGGAATAAAAATCATTTTAGACCATACGGTAGCAATATAATATGGGTTATCAAAATTGGGTAATATTGTTGTCGAGATTAATTTTCTTTTGGTTTGAAAAAAAAATTGAAATAAAATATTCAAAATATTCATTTATATGCAATTTTTTTTCAAATATTTATAAAAATATATCCATTACTTTTGTTCTATTTTTGACATTTAATATTTATAAATGTATTAAAAACATTAAAAATCTATAGCACAACAAAAATCTTATATAATTATAATTATATCGTATAAATGGTACCGGTTTCATCTTACCACAAATGATGGTCCAGCACAATGAAGGGTAAGTTACGAGTTATTGGACGGGTCCACATCTTCGATCAATTATTATAAAATGTATAATAATAATTCTTTCAATTTTATTTTAATTTATACCCATGTTCATAGATATCTATTGAAGTAAAAGTTTATTTTTAACTATTGTATACTCTTTTATTTCATGATCGAAAATGTTGTACTGTCCGATAACTCGAAACTTACCCTATGCTACTTAAATTTTATAGTAAATTAAAACATATTATTAACCTGCTTTTTTATAAAATGTGTCATCTAAACTAAGGGAAGAAATAAAAAAACCGAGACAAGGAAAGTTATAGAAAACAATGAATGAAAATAAAAAAACGAATAAAATTTAGTAGTGAAAATCTATTTTATATAATATTTAATTTTATTTGTTAATAATTCTAAATAGAAATAAATTAAAAAACTGTTTTAATTAAAACCTAATATTAATTTTAAAATTATATACATTTTATTTTAGATATTTTGCTATCTTTGTAATTCATTAATTATTTTATAAAATCAATAACTAGTTCATTCTAATTCACTTCCATTCATTATTTTGATTAGCAATTCATTCATTATTTGATTAGCAATTCATTTATTATTTTGATTAGCAATTCATTCATTATTTTGATTAGCAATTCATTCATTATTTTGATTGGCAATTCATTTATTGTTTTGATTGGCAATTCATTTATTATTTTGATTAGCAATTCATTTATTATTTTGATTAGCAATTCATTTAATTTTTGATTAGCAATTCATTTATTATTTTGATTAGCAATTCATTTATTATTTTGATTAGCAATTCATTTATTATTTTGATTAGCAATTCATTTATTATTTTGATTAGCAATTCATTCATTATTTTGATTGGCAATTCATTTATTGTTTTGATTGGCAATTCATTTATTATTTTGATTAGCAATTCATTTATTATTTTGATTAGCAATTCATTTAATTTTTGATTAGCAATTCATTTATTATTTTGATTAGCAATTCATTTATTATTTTGATTAGCAATTCATTTATTATTTTGATTAGCAATTCATTTATTATTTTGATTAGCAATTCATTTATTATTTTGATTAGCAATTCATTTATTATTTTGATTAGCAATTCATTTATTATTTTGATTAGCAATTCATTTATTATTTTGATTAGCAATTCATTTATTATTTTGATTAGCAATTCATTCATTATTTTGATTGGCAATTCATTCATTATTTTGATTGGCAATTCATTTATTGTTTTGATTGGCAATTCATTTATTATTTTGATTAGCAATTCATTTATTATTTTGATTAGCAATTCATTTAATTTTTGATTAGCAATTCATTTATTATTTTGATTAGCAATTCATTTATTATTTTGATTAGCAATTCATTTATTATTTTGATTAGCAATTCATTTATTATTTTGATTAGCAATTCATTTATTATTTTGATTAGCAATTTATTTATTATTTTGATTAGCAATTTATTTATTATTTTGATTAGCAATTCATTTATTATTTTGATTAGCAATTGATTTATTATTTTGATTAGCAATTCATTTATTATTTTGATTAGCAATTCATTTATTATTTTGATTTGCAATTCATTTATTATTTTGATTAGCAATTCATTTATTATTTTGATTAGCAATTCATTTATTATTTTGATTAGCAATTCATTTATTATTTTGATTAGCAATTGATTTATTATTTTGATTAGCAATTCATTTCATATTCTGCTTCCATTGATCACTTTAAAGCATATGGTGGAATTGGCCTGGGTATACCAGAGCTGGAGAAGTGTGTGGGTGGTATAGAATTCACCTGTGATTGTACACCCCCATCCCCCATATTCTACCCCCACCCCCAACTTCCTCCCCCCGGTGGGGGTAGCGTGGGAGTCGTGTATACCTGTTTGCATTGAAATGGAATAGGGGGAATAGAGTAAAGATGATAAACTGAATGGTGCGATAAAGGGGGGAGTAAATAAGGTTACCATAAAGAAATTTAAAGGTCACCAATTCGAAACTATTATGAAAAACACTTCAAAATATAACAGGTTGGGGAAGTTCCTAGTTAAAGGACAGTTCCAAATTACCGATTATGTAAGAAAAAGTATTTAATTTAACATTCTTGTTTGTTTTTGGTATCCATTATACCTACGTATCATGGATACCAATTAAATTAAAAGGTAATTCATTATTTTTATATACTTATTTCCTAAATAATGGAAAAGGATAATTCGGAACTTACCCTAGCAAGGCATGGGTAATTATTTTGTTATCGGTGACTATAATATCGAAGTAATTGTCTCTTGCTAAGATTGATTTAACGATACCTTTAGCATTTACGATATCGGTGGCGATGTCATCAGCTTGGTAATTAGTTTAAGTGAAAATTTAATTACGAAAACCCATTAATTCAATGGTAATCAACAACTAATGTAAACTAAATATATTGTAACTATTCGAATATATTTAATGATATCTATACTATTTTAATATTCTCAATTGACCAGCTATTTTCTTATTCTACTTAAGTTATTTTCTAATTTGAATTTCTATTCAATTTATTAACATAATTGCCTTTACATCATTTTATATAGTTTTTATAACCCCTATCTAGTATACCGAGTCAAAGATTTTCCCTCTTTTTCTGAATGGCGTAACGTACATACGAAATACAAACACAGTAGGAATATAGGGCAAGTTCCGAATTATCGGATTGCTCCACATTATCGATCATATATGAAATTAGGATTACATTATGAATATAATTGAAATTTCTTTTTAATTAGTATCCAATGTACATATCCTGCAAAATGTATGAATGAGCCTTTTCACTTGTTTTTTTTATACTTAAATTAATGAAAATTGATTAATTAATAATTAATTCATTAATTTTTAATCTTTTGTTAAATAATTTATTAATAATTAATTTATAGTTAGTTGATTTATTGATTATCAATTTATTGTTAATTAATTTATTGATAATTAATTGATTGATAATTAATTAATTTATAATTCATTCATTGATAATTAATTCATTGATAATTAATTTATTGATAATTAATTTATTGATAAATAATTAATTGATAAATAATTTATTGATGAATAATTAATTGATAATTAATTTATTGATAATTAATTGATGGATAATTAATTTATGGATAATTAATTGATGGGTAATTAATTGATGGATAATTAATTGATTGATAATTAATTTATTGATAATTATTTTATTGATAATTATTTTATTGATAATTAATTTGAATAATTGAAATCTGCATCCATAAATTCATGACATACAAATTATTTTTCGTGCTTAGTTTAACAGTTTAGTTTTATTTGTGTTTCTATAAATGTACGTTTAAAATGATAAAAGTAAATAAAATGCTTTACTCAAACTCCGTAGACTTATTTACATTATTTGCACCTTCATTCAGGTAGCTTTATTCTTGTGATTTATATTCATTAATTATCATTCAGAATTAATTATGTTTCATTTTTTAATGCACGAAATTTGTTCAATCAATAATTTTTTTTAATTTAAATTAAATAAACTTTGATTTGAATGGCGCAACCTGGAATGTTTATATTATTTATATTATTTGAATTATATAGTTTAGAATATAACAACAACGCATTAACACTTTCTTATATGTGGTAAAATTATATAGAATAGTGTAAACCTTACTGTAAGGTACCATTGGTGTCATTTTGACGTCAGAGTCACTAGTAGAGGTAGGTATAGACACTGTATCACCTTCTGTGTACCATTGGTGTCATTTTGACGTCACAGTCACTAGTAGAAGTAGGTATGGACACTGTATCACCTTCTGTGTACCATTGGTGGGTGCACTGACAGTTGGGCCCAGGACAATTGGGCCCCGACAGTTGGGCCTGGCGACAATTGGGCCCACGACAATTGGGCCCCAAAACAATTAAGCCCAGAAAAAAATTGGGCAGAAGACACAATAAAGAAATGTTACCTTGTTTTTACTAGGGAAGTGACAATATTATCTTTGAAATATGCTTTATAGTCTCTGAAAATATGTTTATATTTTTTAATTCGATTCATTTACTTGATAAGGTATATATTAGCAAGTACCTTAAATCACATATGGATGCTAATCTCATGTTTCAATGTAATGAAAATCATTGAAGTCTTTAAATAAGTCGTATTATTTTGAATCATGATCAACATATGGATCCAATGGATCTATCGTCTGACAAAGATAAATATTTGGTAAAAAATGGGTAAATTTTAAAGGTTAAACGTTACATTTGTTTGGATAAAATGAGATTATGAGAATACATTTTGTAATAATAAGTCATAAACCTCTTAATTATTGAACACTGCACAGTATTCAAATAATTCACGTTAACTTTAATTCAATTTGTATGTTCCAATAATTCCGGTATTTCTAAAATACCTACATCCTTATTTTCTATTGTTTCTTTATCTAAAATAGTTACCTTCTTATTTTCTATTGGCTTCATCCTAACTCATTTACTATTTCAATATAGAGGTACTGTAACTAGGAAATTTGTTGCTTACATGACCTATCTCAGAACAGAAAATTATTGTAGTTTAATAGAATAATAGCATTTTTTCCTGAAAAAATTGTTCTATTAAAAAATAATTATTTTTCATAACGAGAATATTTTTATCATGTAAGGAATATTCTTTATTTTAAGTATGCTCAAGACTATATTTTTATACAAACGCATATTATCACAAACTTAGTTATTACAGTAGCAAGGGTCTTTAATTAAGTTAATACAGTAAATTCTGAAAAAAAATATAATTGTCCGGGGGCCCAATTGTCCTGGGCCCAATTGTCCTGGGGCCCAATTATCCTGGGCCCAATTGTCCTGGGGCCCAATTATCCTGGGCCCAATTGTCGGGGCCCAATTGTCGGGGCCCAACTGTCGGGGCCCAACTGTCGGGCCACGCCATTGGTGTCATTTTGACGACAGAACCGCTAGTAGAAGTAGGTATGGACACTGTATCACCTTCTGTGTACCACTGGTGTCATTTTGACGTCAGAGTCGCTAGTAGAAGTAGGTATGGACACTGTATCACCTTCTGTGTACCACTGGTGTCATTTTGACGTCAGAGTCGCTAGTAGAAGTAGGTATGGACACTGTATCACCTTCTGTGTTCCACTGGTGTCATTTTGACGTCAGAGTCGCTAGTAGAAGTAGGTATGGACACTGTATCACCTTCTGTGTACCACTGGTGTCATTTTGACGTCAGAGTCACTAGTAGAAGTAGGTATGGACACTGTATCACCTTCTGTGTACCATTGGTGTCATTTTGACGTCACAGTCGCTAGTAGAAGTAGGTATGGACACTGCATCACCTTATGTGTACCATTGGTGTCATTTTGACGTTATAGTCGCTAGTAGAAGTAGGTATGGACACTGTATCACCTTATGTGTACCATTGGTGTCATTTTGACGTTATAGTCGCTAGTAGAAGTAGGTATGGACACTGTATCACCTTCTGTGTACCACTGGTGTCATTTTGACGTCAGAGTCACTAGTAGAAGTAGGTATGGACACTGTATCACCTTCTGTGTACCACTGGTGTCATTTTAACGTCACATTTGCTGCTAGTATATTCTATTTCAAAATCCCATTCTTATTATTGGCTCTGCCTCTTTGCATTGGTTATCATTTATTGCAACATTATGTTATAACTCAAAATATATCCATAATTAATAGTATTTTCTATTTGCCTATTGGGATGTAGCAATAATATGAGATAGGAATTAGTGCTATCATTTTTGACTGCGGGGGCCCTTTAAGAGGGGCAATTTACTAATTTGAAATGATTGTCCCGGGGGTGGGGGTCTTTAGAGAGAGAATAGGGTGCACTAAGCCTATAAGGGATGGTGCAGGTCAAGAAAATGTATAGAGGGATGAGTGGGTTAAATCATAAGAAGGGGTACAAATTCAAAGGTATGAGATTTTCGAAATGGAATAATGAATGATCGATAAAAGAAATAAATGATGCAAAATATAAGTAATAAAGTGATGCAAAATATAAAAAAAATCTTCTAGCAATTTGGTTGAATATTTTTTAAATGACTTTGACCTTTGATCCGATCGCTCATAGAATTCTACCAAATAGTTGCTGGACATTGACCAATGGTCTCACCAGGCAATTTAGTTGAATACTTTTTAAGATATGTGAATAACAAATAAATAAATAAACGTTGCCTAAAATATAACCTTCGGCAATCTGCGAAGGTAATAAATAATAGCTCACTTTAAGGTTCCAATTCACTACGTAGTTTGCCCATCAAATAATGATATGAAGTAATTTGCTAATGCATTGACTTTAAGTGATGTAATGTTAGGCAATTGGTCACCAGACAGGAAATTGAGATGCAACTGATTTTCAATGGCCAAAATATAAGAGAAAGAATTAGGGCTTCTTAATAGAAAGTTAATGACCTATTTACAAAAACTGACTTCGTGGAGAATATTTATAGGGAAAGTTATGAATTAGCGGTCGGTTTCACATCATATGAGTAGAAACGATATAATAATTATTTAATTCTCATTTTTATCGGTATCCATGATACCTGCAGGAATCAGTTCCTATGGATCCGAGATACTTGAAGGTATCAGTTTCTCGGTATCCATGGTACCTTCAAGTATCATGGACACCGATGAAAATTGAAATAAAATCATTATTGTGATATCGCTTTTTTCCTTACATGACCGACGATGTGAAACTGACCGATAATTCGTAACTTAGCCTATAGTGATATTATCACTTTTATCAAGGCCGTAACGGGTGCAAATAGAATGTAAACCGAGGTTATCATGCTAGTGGGGGTAGGGGGCAGATTTCGGGGATGAGAACAGGGGGCCATTGGGGGTGGAATGGGATTCTGGTGGAGTTTCGCTCGTGTGGGCTGAGGTGAACAAACAAAGATAGGGGGTTTGGGGGTAACTGAAGTATTGACTAAACGGAGGAAGTTGCAAGACTGGAAATAGCGGAGGAACTGAGGAACTACGGATTGATGCCAGGTAGCGTCATATGCCCTACTTCCATCAGACGCCTTAAATACTCTTTTCTAACTTCATTTCTTGACATTTATAAATTATTCTAATTTGTAAAGTTGTAATGGAACCTAAAGAACGTAATGTCAAAGCATCAAAGTGGTATTAAATACACCTAGAGAAACTTTAATAGCGGTATCTGGTAACCGAAGATGAAACGGAACTGGTCGATAGTTCATTCACTTAAACTCACGCCTACGCTGCCGTATTACTCCGCCATGGAGCAAAATCTAGTCCATAAATCTGAAGGCCATGTTTCACAATCTCTTCACGATCATCAATAGATTTACATATTATATATCTAGGACTTAAAGAGGAGTTTATATGCAATGTTTAGAAGTAAGAATTGAAAATAAATGATCAGAAGGAATGAAAAGATGTCATTCATACGATGAGTCATCAAACTTGTTGTCACATTTCCAAATTCTAACTTTAAAAGATCACTTACAATCTCCGCTTCAAAATTGTGTGAATAACTAATTACCGAACAAACTCAGTTACCGATCAATTCCTATATTTTCTCCTATGGTAATATTATTCCTCGTGCGATAAGGTTCAAATTTCGTTGGCTTTTGTACAATATATGGAATGATCGGTAACTAAGTTTGTTCGGTATTTGGATGATAACCCACCATTTACCAGTTGTATAATTAAACTGAACCAAATTCGGTTTTTAGAATTTTTTCTTGCACGATACTATTTAATAACGTCCCAGAGAGAAAATTATGCTCGGGCCATAGAAGATTTAGAAAGAAAGATATGGTGGGGCCATAGAAGATTGATGGGGTTAAGTTATGGTGGAGCCGTAGAAGATTAAGAGGGGAAAAGCTTAATTTCCTAAGGCCCCACCATAACTTTTTCTCTGTGTACTTCTTCCAAACATTCTTTAGAGAATGCTAGAGTAGTTTTAGTTTAATATATATTACCAATAATTATATTTATTTTAGGGTGCATTCAATGGGTTTAGCAATAGCTTTTACATGGGCTTAGATACGGTAAAAATCATCAGAATTGCATATCCATATCTTTACTCAGCATTAGGGTTGTGACAATATGCTCTTAAAATCATAGATCTTAAGAATATCATAGACGAAAGTAAATGAAATGGTATCGAAGAATGTATGCCGCTGGTTTAGAACGATTAAATACTGTTTAATTCTCTCCGTCTATAATATTTTCGGGATCTATGATTTTATAAACATATTGTCACAACCCTACTCATCATGTTTCTGTCTGTTATATGACAATGATATATTTTGGAATTTTTTTCAGAACAAATCCATAATTTCCAAAGCTGAAATTTGTAAATTCCTGACTTGGAATTTTTGCCAATATACATACATTCCTACTCTAATCGACGATGATTAGCTCACGTTCGGCAATTTTTAACGATAATAAAATTAAATCAATCGATAGTTCTGAGACGATAAATGATTATAATCTTCATTTATCATACAATTGATACGAATATAATCATCGTCTTTAGGTGAAAAACTTCGAAGGAAATTCCTGACGATTTATGTCTTAAATTATAGTGTAAAACGGTAGTCTAGAATAGAAATTTATCTTCAATATAAAGTGTCTTGATTTCAACTTATAAATCTCTTAATTTCAATTTTATCTTATTAAAAAAAATTTGATTGCAATTTTAACTTTTTAGAAATCTTCTGATTTAAATTCAAAGTTTTTAGAAAATCTTTGGATTTAAATTTTAACTTTTTAGAAAATCTTTCGATATGAATTTTAACTTTTCAAAAAATCTATTGATTTGAATTTTAACTTTTTAGAAAATCATCTGATTTAAATTTTAACTTTATAGAAAATCTTTTGATTTAAATTTCAACTTTTTAGAAAATCTTTAGATTTAAATTTCAACTTTTTAGAAAATCTTTAGATTTAAATTTTAACTTTTTAGAAAATCTTTAGATTTAAATTTTAACTTTTTAGAAAATCTTTGGATTTAAAGGATCTTTCCCATTGGACGACTCACACCAAATTTAATATAAATTATTTTAAACGGTAAATAAAGCACGGCATTTATTTCAAAAGTTAGAGTACGTTTCTAAATAGAATAAACGAACTAGACTCTAGAACTTAAATAACTATTATATTTATTTAATATAAGACTTTAATAATAATAACAATAATTTCAATTAGATCTAGCGAAATTAAAACTAATGAAAATTGTCATCATGTACCATTGAGTAGCTTGGGGTCTTTCCCTTTCGATCACCCCGACCAAATTTAATTTACATTATTTTTTATATGTATTTTTGTCCCATAGAATCCGAAAATTAAAACTGTTTCTAGTAGAAACTAATAGTTTTTGAGATATGAGGGTTTAAAGTTATTTATTTCCTATATATTACTGAAGGATTGAGAACTTTGAAAAACTCTTGTCTTCACTGAAATTACTCAAACATTATTGATTTTTTACATGAAACTGTAATGTAATTTGTTGTATCCGCTAGTTTGTTGTACTGCACACTTCATGTCTGATTAATGACTTGGCAGGGAGGACCGAGGGCGGCACGCCCCCCCCCCCCCCGAAATACATGTATCGAATATTTCCAGTTTCCGTGATATTTTCCATCTATTACTTCAATGCTGATATATGTGTAATGGGGAAGTGTGCCGCCACCCATACCACCCTGCCAGGTCAATAGACAATCATGAAGTGTGCGGTACAACAAACTAGCGGATACAACAAATTACATTACAGCTATCTTTGGCCAATAAGCGTGAAAACACGAGTTTTTTCAAAGTTCTCAATCCTTCAGTAATACATAAGGAATAAATAACTTCAAACCCTCATATCTCAAAAAGGATCAGTTTCTACAAAAAACGGTTATGATTTTCGGATTCTATGGACCAAAATACATAAGAAAAATTAGTTTAAATTAAATTTGGTGAGGATCGTCAAATGGGAAAGATCCGATTTAAATTGTAACTTCTTAGAAAATCTTCAGATTTCAATTTAAACTTTTTAGAAAATCTCTTGTTTTTAATTTTAACTTTCAAAAAAATTCTTGATTTCAATTTCGATAGTTCTGAGGACTATCGTAGCAGAGCACTATTATCATTAATACCTTTGAATAGTTTATCACCTGAAATAATAGCTCCATAGTATATTAAATATAGTATATTCATATCACCATATCAATACACTAGTCAGGATATAATGATATAGGTGAATTTTTATAAAATACAGTTCGAGTCAAAAAAAAGCTGGTACGAAATTAGAATCGTTATAACTTAAACAACAACCACGTACTGTATCTTCGAGTGGTTTTCTTTGGCTAATGCAGATTTTTGTCAGCTATAACCCCATTTTTCATTTGTTTTCATATTCCAAATATTTTTTCTGCAGGGTGATCATAAGTAGAGGGTGGGGAAAAAAATTGATAAAAGCTATCAAAATAGGTTTGTTTACCAAGCATTTTTTAGTTTTAATGAAGAAACAATTGCAAATTATGAAGATCTAAAGTAAAACATTCTTTTCGTAAAATATCCATTATCCCCCATTTGTTTTCAATGCATTGATTTTGTGCCAGTTTTCTGACTACCTTTATTGATGTTCAGATCACGTCAGGTTTAGCTTTCAAGAAATCCAAATCATGCGTCATTTGTTCTTTCAATTGATGCCGATTAGCAGGTGAGGAGGAGCTTATCATTTTTCAATAAACCCGACAAGAAAAAATCGCAACCAGTTAAATCTGAGTTCCTCGGAAACCATTCAATGGCATGACCCATGGCAATAATTACTCGATGTTCAAAAACTTCCCTCATACGTTCTTCGACAGCAAGTTTCCTGTGTACTGGGGCGTCATCATGCATCCACCATATTTGATTCAGAGTTTTTCCTTAAATATGTCGCAGTTATGGAAATGTCCACTGATTCAACGTTAGAGTTCTTAAAATCATCCTAAATTTCGGAGATAAAATCTACTGTTTTGATAAGCAAGGTTTGAAATAAGCTCGTGCAAGAGCAATTTCACCACCTTCTATACTTATGACCAAAGATATTATACTACAGGCATCCCCCGCTATAGTTACTACATCACAACTCAGTTTAGTTACCAAACGGTAACTAAAGCGAATAAAAGTAACAAGAAATTTATAATTGTCACTCCTTGATTTAGACCTCATTTTCTATTAGTTATAGAAATAAAATTTATTATTAGATTAAAACGTATGAAAGCATATTATTATTAATATACAGTCTTTCATTGTTTGTGACAGTGATGGAAAAGTTTAAAGTCGTGTATTTATTAAATGTTTTAAAATCCATCCTTAGCTTAACTCTCACTCAGTATAGGTGAGTAATTAATAGATACTTAAGACTTCTATAATTATTGTGTTACATGAACAAACAGAAATTTTATCCTCTATGAAATATTTTTGGTAGTAGGGTACAGAGTTATAAGTTATTGGTTGGTTCTACAATTTCGGACAGGTCAGTAAAGAAAATATTATAATTATTATTTAACTTCTATTCTAATTGGTATCATGGATACAAAATGAAATAAAAGTTAAATAATGATTATTATATAAAGATTTTCACTTGTTCGAAAATATGGAACCGCGCAATAACACAGAACTAACCCTAAAATTGGACATGTTGAATTTATGAACCAACTGCTTCTAATAACCTTATCTGGATTATAATTTTGATGTTATTTTAGTTACCGTGAAATAATCACAGAAAATTGTCTCCGTTTTCTATGTGTACGAACGGTTCTTATTTCGAATCATGACTCAAAATAAGGACCACTTTTACTAAAGTGAGTTGTACTTAAAGCGAGGCTTGCCTGTACAATAAGTTACACCACTCTCGCCAATTTCTGGTTTCAAAAGCGGGAACTAGAATTGAAATATAGTAAGGACAATCGAGGTATGTTGTATGCGTGACGTCATAACAGCAACACTATAAAATCATATTTAAGAAAATTGAAGAACGTAACTTTATGAAAACTGTTAATTTATTTCCATTATAAGAAACAGTAATATTATACACAGTACACTGCTTAACCTTAATTTTCTATTTATGTGTGTTGCCTTGTTTACGTCACGGTCACAAATCACTCGATTGGTGACAACAGCTCACCCTACTGGGAATACCAATATCGATAGGTTGCGACAGTTAAGTGATTTGTGACGTGACATAAGTAAGGAAACAAATTTAAAGAGAAAATTAGGGGTTTACAAGGTTAAATAATTTATTTAATATTTATTTATTTATTATATTATGCAATCAAGTAACTATTTTTTTTACAAATTTTGAAATTTACTTTCTTCAATTGTTTTAAATATGATTTTAAGTGTTGCTGTTATGACGTTGCGCACACAGCAAACCTCTATTATCCTTACTATATGTATTTCAATTCTAGTTCCTGTTTTTGACACCAGGGGGCAGAGAAAATAGAAATTGGCAAAACTAGTGTATCTTATTGTAGTATATTATATTTTCATCAGCCAAAGAAAACCACAAGAAGATACAATAGTTCTTGTTAAAGTTATGATGATTTTAATTTCGTACCCGCAGGTTGAAATTCGGCCGCCCAATGTTTAGGTGCGGCCCACTACTCATTCTCACTTCAATAGATCGCGTTAAATACCCTGCATCATACAAACATTGAAAATATTTGACGACAGATCGTATGTTTCTGAGACTTCAAGTGTCGCATTACAACAGCTAGCTATTGTACCTACACGTGAACCCACCAATGTTAACCTCATATTAGCCGTGTAAAGTGTTCATTTTATACTTATTTATACCCTCTGCTATTCATTGACTTTTTCTAATTTGTATTTATGTTTGCAATGTACAAGAAGTATGGTTGATTTTCTATTAGTGTTAATTAAATTAGGAAATAAAGCTGTCTACCATTTAAAGTTTGTCCAAGCCAATTAATTTGTTATTGAAAGAGGAGAAAGAATTTTGGTTCACCATCAAGTGAAATTGTAAGTTCATACTTAAATATATGATCGAATTTAGACATTGAATTATATTTCAAATTCTGTGCCCTATAAAGTGTAGCTAAGAACACCAGGCTACCATTTAAAGTTTGCTTCAATCAAATCGGTACGCTACAGAAGGAGTTGTAACGATTTTCCAAAAATCCTCAACAATTTAACATCAATCAGAGGTGTTCTCAGAATGCGCTTCTAGCGGGTTGAAGTTTTGGATTTTGTGGCCGATTGAAATACTTGAAGTGGCAATATGGCCCATTATATGATAAGATTGGACAGCCCTGGTCTATGGGGGATTTATCAGTATTTCAAAATGACTGCCCATTCTGAAGCCGAGACTCACATTTGTCTGGTTTCAATCTTCAATTTAGGACTTTCTGAGGACCGATATTGGGACAACATTTGTCCCTTTTATGGCGGACACGGGGTATTTAAAAGGTATTCACCTTCTCTATGTATTCAAGAGGAATATTAAAAAGAATGCAGCAATAATCTAGCCAGAACGTTATAAAACTGTAACGTAAATTTAACATTAAATCTGCATTTATATATTATTTAAAAATGTAATAGATTCTAAAGAAAAGTTTGAGTTCAGTTCAGGCTTTCAGCATATATTTCATTACAGTAGAACACCTCTATAGTGAACTCCTCTATAGTGAATGAGTAGTCGTGAATTGCCATCAGTTTTTTTTTATAAAACTGATTTTAACTGTAGGCTGTTTATGGCAAACTAAAGAAATTTTGTTCACTATAGAGGTGTTCTTCTGTTCCAAATATTATTACTGTACCAAATAGATTAGTGAAATTATCTACCTATAAAAGATGGTTTGAATGACGGAACAATGTTAGGATTCGACCGATTTTCAGTCATCTTTCAAATATATTGCTAAGAGATAATTAATCACTATATATTAATTAGTCTAACGTTTCTAACAAGGAAAATGTATCAAAATATATGGACGTTTGCAGGGATATTTATTCGTCTGGTATTATAGATATTTTGGTATATAAGTATAATATATTTTTTTTCTTTCATAGGGTTATTTTCAATTTATTTATTTAATTCAGATTGGATATTTTTCAATTATGTTTTTCAAATTCAAATTTTGGGCTCCAACGTTATTTATATACTCAATTTAATATATCACCTACGTATATGTCCTTCCTTGAAAACGGAATAAATTATTTTTCCTCTAAAATATGGATTATGGCATTTGAAAAGTAAGTTGTGAGCTAGTGTTGAAGGTCCCCTCCAAGCAAATATTTTTATTGTTTTATTCAACGAGGCTAATGTTTCTTATCATTTTGCTGCAAACAGCATCGAATTTGGTTTCATATTTTTAATTTTATATGCTTTTAAAGATTTTTATAATCAAAACTCTACAAAACCTATTTTACTTCCGACTTACTAATTTAAGAAATTTTCAGTCTGAAGAAAAAGAATGTACACCATTTGTTTTGATTGTCAACTAGGTATTAGGTTTAATAAATCCATCTAATATTCGTGTAAAGGTATAAAATTGAATGAACTTATAATAGAAACGTTTATATACTTTAGGAAACAATTAATATCTAAAATAAAGACCGAAAACGCATGGTTTGTTTATAAAATTCAAATTTGTAATCAAAACAAAGAGTGCACATCTTCTTCTTGAGCATCAGATTAGTGATTCACTCAATTGTTGCTAACAGAGTATTAAAAAACTTTAAAAACAAATTATAAAATATATACTGAACAAAATTGTTTGCGGTTTGCGGAATAATGATCGTAGACCGTAGTTCTATAATATTATGTTTTAAACTCCTTTTTTTCCTGAGCCTGGAGAGGACCTTTAAAATCATTTTCTTATATGAATGTATTGGTATTGCTATCTATAATTCTAATAATTTAATTATCTTGGGTGGAATATAAACCACAAAATATAGTGTTAGTACATATTTAATGTCTATAGTACAAATTTGTTTTCGAGACCAGTCTTTACAAAAGCTAAAATAGTCTGTTTTTAATTCCGACACAAAATTCACAATTATTTTCGGAATCAATTCATGACAAAATAATAATTCTTAAAATTCGAACTCGTAATAGGAATTCACATAATAATATTATTTAATTATGTATATAATAAATACCATGAAAAATGAATCTGAATATTGCTGGAACTTTTGATTACATTGTTGCCACATCTCCATTTTGATGAGAAATTTCAGCGTATTTTTGGCAACGTTTCATTTATTTCGTTAGGTTCTAGTATTTTTGTTTACATTTTCACTAGAATGAATTATTGATTTGTTTTTGTGTTTAATACCAATCTGCAGAAAATGGGATTTTCTTTCTATTTCTGAAATGCAAACAATCTTTTATTTTTCCTATATTTACACGTATTTTACTTAACTAAAGGCAAAGAAGAGAATTTCTTGGAGAGCTCTTAACCATTTTCTGCAGTCTGGGTACTAATTATGTTTACTTTTTGGTTCTTGTCTCAAGTACTTATAACTGTATATGTCATATGTGTGTGTCCATTGCCTAGTTATTGCCCCATGCAAATTATATTATATTTTATTTTATTCCTAACACAGTACCAAACAACTAACACTTTGGTTGGTAACCACTAACTTGGTCACTTATGACTTAGCTTAGGTACAATAGTTAGTCACTTAGGTATTTAGAATTTTTAGGAAAGTCTGTGACAGTTATTTTTGGCCCTTTTGCAAATGAGTAGAAATATCTATTTTTCTCCTATGCTTACCTAGTAGTAGTAGGTATGCTACAATGTTATTTTGGAGAGTATTTATGATAATTTGATCATTTTGGAGAGAAATTGGGTGATTTTTGGAGAGACAAATGGAGATTTTATGAGCCATACTATTCTACTTAGAACTGTCTCAAGAGATACACATGCCAGACTGTATTTGGTGCACAAAATTGTACTGAATTTTTAAAAAAGCTGAAAAAATCCACCATACGGTCCATACCTACCTAAATTATTAAATTTGCACTAATTTGGCTGATCCACCATCATTTTACCCATTTTTCCACCGAAAATTAATGGTAACATAGGAATAAATAGCTAAAAATCCACCGACTTTACCCAGTCTAAGTCTTCAGAATATGGAACATTTTTTATTTTTCCAAGACTCTCAGCAGGAGTCTTTGATTGAATTTTAGAAATTTGAGATCTTTGCGGGAGATCTTGAATTAATTCCTATGTTACCATTAATTTAGCTGCAGGAGATTTTGAATTAATTCCTATGTTACCCCAAGTAAAATAGTATGTCTCATAAACTCGCCATTTGTCTCTCCAGCTCTCTCCAAAATTCAACAAATTCTCTCCAAAATGATCAAATTTTCATAAATTCTCTCCAAAATAACATTGTAGCATAGGAGAAAAATAGATAAAACTCGCCATTTGCATTTGAAGGGCTCAAAATAACTGTCACAAACTCGCCATTAAAATGGCGAGTTTGGACATGCTTTATTACTTGGATGTTACCATTAATTTAGCTGCGGCATAGTTTCAGAGAATGTTCATTGAGTCGCCAATATTATAATATATATATTTTTTTTCAAAAATAACTTAATAAGTCATCAAAAATTAGTAATGCAGCCAGTTGTCAAAATTTAATTCCAATTTTGAAAGTTGACAGTCGTCAATACGACAATACCTATATTATTATACCTACCTAATTATCAAAAGTAAACATACCTTAATTTAATATATAATTGAGAGCGTATCAGCCAATCAGAGAGAGAGAGTCAGAGGCATACAACTGATACCAGCCAATCACAGAGAGGCATACTTTCTTTCATAGTTTTCATTTTTTTTATCAGAGAGCATCGAATTAAAATGACAAGTAGTGACAACATCATTCATAACAAAAGATTGCAATCTTTCACAGAAAACAGAAAACTGATATACATAATACATTGCGCCATATCAAAACAAAATGGCGGCTTTGTTTTCATTTCAACAAAGATGCTTTCCGCCGTTCATACATGATTCTTATTTCTTAAGTCACCAATTTTAATTTTAAATCTAATTAAAGTGATCATTAGTCGTCTATATATGGGAAAGATACTTATTTTCACAAATTTTATGTCGACAATTAATTGGCGACTCGGTACATAGTAAATACTCTTAAACTAGGAGCTGTGGGAGATTCTGAATCTGCTGCTGAGAGTCGGAGAATAACTCTCAAATTAAAATCTCTGCGGGAGAAGAGATGCCAAGTAAAATAGTATGTCTCATAAACTCGCCATTTGTCTCTCCAGCTCTCTCCAAAATTCAACAAATTCTCTCCAAAATGATCAAATTTTCATAAATTCTCTCCAAAATAACATTGTAGCATAGGAGAAAAATAGATAAAACTCGCCATTTGCATTTGAAGGGCTCAAAATAACTGTCACAAACTCGCCATTAAAATGGCGAGTTTGGACATGCTTTATTACTTGGAAGAGATGCATTCTGCAGACTGGGACTTTACCAGAATATTATTTTCAATGGAGAAAATTCCACCAACAAGTCGGTAGAATTTACCATAAAATACAGACTGGAACACAATACTACACATGCATCATACATGAAGCATAAGTATATTTTCAAGTGTAAAATCTTCACTAGCAAGCCAAATTTCTTCAAAGTATCTTAAATGTCCAGTCAGCAAAGTGTGGCACATTTGTCTCCAAAATTACCAGAATTCTGCCAAAATGTATCCATTAAATACATGTTATGATTTAAACATAGGAATTAATTAGAAAAGTGTCTCCAAGATCTTATCTTACAAAGTTTAAAGTTACAAAGATATAATTTCTCTCAAAATATGTCTTCAAAGATCTTCGGTGACATGGTCGCGCTTTGCAGACTGGTTAAATGTGTTGACCTTGATCCATTTTCTAACTAAACTGGTGACTTCCCTGTCACACTTTGAAACATGGCAGCTCTCTCCAAAATCACAAAATTTCTCTCCTAAATATTGAAAATAACATTTTGGCATAGGAGAAAATTAAATATTTTTCACCATTTGCAATTGAAGGGCTTAAAATAACTATCACAAACTCACCATTAAAATGGCGAGTTTGGATATGCTTTATTACCTGGGAGAATTGATGACTAACTAGGTTCTAGGCCTAGGCCAGTCTGTATTTGGTGCACAAAATTCCACTGACCTTTTTGAAAAAAGCTGAAAAAATCCACTATGAATTTCCAGTAATTTCAAAGTTTGGCAGATCCACCAACATTTTACCAATTATTTTCAAAGGAGAAAATTTCCACCAACAAGTCGTTGGAATTTACCATGAAATACAGTCCGAGGCCTAGATCCAGGTTATGAAGCATGTCCAAATTCGCCATTTTAATAGCGAGTTTGTGACAGTTATTTTGAGCTACCTAATTGCAAATGGTGAGAAATATTTAATTTTATTCTATGCTACAATTTTATTTAGGTCTTAAGAGAGAATTTATGATGATTTGATCATTTTGGAGAGAAATGTAGTAATTTTTGGAGAGAACTGACAGACAAATGGTGAAATGGAGAGTTTATTAGCCATACTATTTTACTTGGGCCTAGGTATGGACAATATGTTTTATGTCTGAGGTCTCCACAAAGATTTTCAAATCTGTCTTCAAAATGACCAAAATTCTCCAAATGAAATTATGAAAATGTCTCCAATAATTTAATTCCAGTCTGCAGAATGTGGGAGATATTTAGGATATTCTTTACAAATAATTTATAATTAATTCCTATATTTACATTAATTTTACTGTGATGTGAAGTTGTGAACAGAATAAGAGATCTATCCAAACTATAACAAACAATTTAACAGCTAAGTAAGATAAAATGGCTCAAAAACTCTCCATTTGTCTCTCCAACTCTCTCCAAAAATAACCAAATATCTCTCCAAAATGATCAAACTATCATAAATTCTTTCCAAAATAACATTATAGTATAAGAGAAAGATAGATTCTTCTCTCCAGTCATTCATTCAGGATTCCTTGAATCTGCCTTTTCATCGGCTTCTTCTGCATCACTCGTCCTCTTCATCTGCTTCAGTCATTTCCTCCTCTCTCAATTTGTCTTCTCTTCCTCCACATCTTCATCATCACCTCGCTCTTCTCCCCTCCTCTCCGAACAGAAACTCTCCCAACACAGTTGTCTCTGCTCCACCCTTGGTCTCTGCAGATCCAACACCTCCATCCTCTCCTCCTCCAGCTCTCCACAGTCCAACACAAAATGCATCAGGTCTTCTGTCCCTCTCTCTCCACATATCGTGCACCTCTCTTCATCCCACTCTCTCCTCCTGTCTCCCAGCCACAAACAGTTCGTTCTAGCTCTGAACCATATCCTGTCCCTCTCTCAGCACTTGTTCCTCCTCCTCTGTCCCTCCAGCACTTGTTCCTTGTGAAAAGCACTTGTTCCTCATACCTCTGCTCCTCCAACTCTTCTCCTTCCTCTGTGTATAACTTCAATTTTTCTTCTTTCAGCTTTTTTATCATCTTCCACATCTGCTTTCTTTTGCCCATACTTCTTATCTCTTCTGCTATCCTTTCCTCATATGTTCTCATTTCCTCACGGATCATACTGCTTACTTTTTCTTTTTGTTCTCAACTTCTCTGTACTCTATCCACCTCTGCTCCCTGTTATCCTCCACTCCTCAACCTATTGTTTAGTCTTCTTCTCTTTGCAATTTCTCTTATTTCTCCATTCATACATGGTGGCTTTTCTTTTTCAGTTTGGTCCATCCTCTTCTTGTATTTCACCTTCAAACATTCATCTGCCACCTTCCTTATCACATCATTTATTTTGTTCATTGTTACATTTTCTATCTGCTCCATCTCCCTCTCCACTCCCTCTACATACTCCTCCATCTTCTCTCTCCGATTGCTATAAAACCACCCCTCTCTTACTTCATCCCACTTTCTTCTCTCTTTCTTCCTGTTTGTAGTTCTATCTCAATCAACAATGATCTGATAGGTCTATCCTTTCCTGCTTTTCATCTATCCATACTTTCTTGGTTATTCCATATGCCTTTTCATTCACTAGTACAAGGTCAATCACGCTTCTACTGTCCCCCCTTCTCCATGTGTACACCCCTTCACACTTCTCATCAATGTTTAACAACAGCAACCCACTCTCCTCTATCATTTTATTTACACTCTTCCCATTTTCATCTTGGTATCCGAGGTACCCCAGATGACCATTATAGTCACCGACAGCTATGTAGTTCTCTCCTCTCTCATCAGCCTCCAAAACCTTCTCCTTCATCCTCTCCAAAATCTCCCTGTTCTGCTGTAGCTCCTCTCTCCCATTTCCAGTCTTCATATATACCACTGTCAAATTCACAATTTCCTTTCCATAAGTTCCCTTCATTTCCAGACAATCTCTATATTTATTTTCTTTCTCATCCAGCTTCACTGTCCCTTCTTATAGGAGGCCTTCTTCTCTTTATGTTTCCTTGGATCACCTCATAGTGGATAATGACAACTTATATACACCTAAAATATCAATAATTGATAGCATAATGTTATAATTATTCATATACAATTTTTATTCAGATTTTTATTTATAACTTAATAATGGTGATACATTTATTAGTTAACAACAATCCACTTTTACGATGAGTCAAAGTGGTGCTAACAACATCTCAAATGGCCTCAACTCAAAACCCACACTCTACGTGCGGACAGTCGACCAGTCTCGAATATTGGATTCGTCTGTCTCTGGGCCTGACCAACACCGACCTTGTCCATCTCAGTCGAAACATTACAGCGGAAATGTTCGCAAGATTGACCAGAACAGACTCGTTTCTACGCATAACATTCGTATGCAGGACAATGTAAACAAGGGACTGGTCACTATTGCCGATCACAACTGCAACAGTCCTCTAGACTTGAACAGCAATGGCGCTAATAATGTCATGCCTGCTGTCTCAGTCTATCTACCCCTCAATGCAGCCAACCACTCACCAGCTGTCTCACCAGGTCCTGGCACTTCTTCTTCCATGGGTATAGCCTTTCTTCATCATGGTAAGTTAGAAAATTGTCTATGTAGGTATTTGTTTCTCTTATTTATTGATAAAGATTCATAACTAGTCTGGTATTCATCTTGAGAATTGGGTAAGCTACTATTTATTGGTCAGTTCCACATCTTTGGTTATACAAGAAAAAATGATATAGCTAATAAGTAATAACTATTATTTATTTTAATTGGTTATAATACAAATTTAATATATATAACTATTATTAGCTATATCGTTTTTTCTTGTATGATCGGTGGAACTGACCTATAGTAATAAGCTAGTACCTTACACTAGACTAAATATCCTATTTCTATCTGTTATTGCTAGATGTATTTATTGTTCATTAAATATTGGCTATATTATTACTCATTGTTTGCAGGTAATAACAGCATGGATGGATCCATCTCAGCCTCACACTCAAGCAGCAGCAGCCTCTTGATATCAGATGTGATCAATCCCCACTCTTCTTCCATCAACATTGAGAGTTCTAACCATCATTCTCCTGAAGACCAAGTCACTATGAACCTGTCTGTTAACAACTCTGTGTCATCTGCTGCCAATATCGATAACATCACTCAGTCAAATTCACTAAATCTCTCCACATCGATATCACACCACAATCATCCTGGAGCCTCAAACCAAGCACACGAGAATTACGACACACTGGAGTACATCGCTCCTCTGCAAGAAGATAATGGTAACAAATTCCCTGATAATTTGGTGACAATGGATCAGGTTCCCTTTGACATGAGTGATAGTATGTACTTTGATGTCATAACGACTAATAGCAATCCAATAAATAACATGAACTCCAGTGCCAATATCAGCACATCAAATACCAATAACTCTATCAATATCAGTCAACAGCAGCAGCAGTCACTGATAGTTCATCATCATAGAAATGAATATGCTACACCCAAAGCTCAGATACTAGAAAGAGCGTATTACAACACAGGCATAGTTAACAACACATCTCAGGCTGATGATAACTCTCATCAATTGCTATCTACAATCAATGGCATTAGTGATCCCAATGAGCTAGTGGACGATATGCAGAACCACGTCATGAGAAATAATGGTATAAACTTGTTTAGGAAGCATATCAAATTTGACATCAATAATGCAATTCAAAACAAAAGGAATTACATGGATAATGCCACAACTCTTCAACTGCAAGAACAAGCTCAAATGCATCCTGAACAGACTCAACAATTTAAACCCAAGATAGAGAGTGTGAAATCCATAGCCAATTCACTGATGAGAGTGTCTCAGAATGAAATGCCTGCGTCACCTCTCGTACAACCACAATATAAAGTACAAAGCAATCACAGAATCTCTGATCCAAAAATGATGGAAAATGATTTCAAAATTAGTAAAATAGACAACATGCGTATGTCATCCAGACAGCAACAGTTGGCTGTTGTAAATCAAGAAGATCAAAACCTCGATAACTGCAATAAACCTTTCAATGTCATAGACATGACTGAGACTGACCAATCCCTTAATCAAATAATAACCTCTCACAACCCTCCTATGAACCAACAACAACCAAACCAACAGTTAAAGCAGCTTAAATTGAACCCTAGTGGTGATGGTGAGCTGATCAATCAGCTGTACATTGATAAGAATGGAGTGGTTTTAGATCCTAGTCAACAAACTAGCAATTTACAGATTCACAATCAGCAGCCTATGAGACGACAAAAGCAAATACATCACCAAAAACAAATACTGTTGAGCAACTCCATGGGTCAACACAGCAAGCACCCTTCTGTTATGCAGCAAGATGAGCTCCTGACTCAGGACATGATTACCAGTGAGCTCAGCTATGCCCTTGAATGCCATGACACTAATTCTGTACCTAGTGAGGATGTGCAGGACAATGTGGACATGCATAATGTGAAACATGAGCAACCTCGACAACAACATTATACCAACAAACAGACAGTGTCTCAGTCTTCCAGTAGGCCAAACAGTTCCATGTTTGCAACTACTAGGAGTGGTAGAATAGTCAAAAGATCTGCTGAATACTTGGAGTATGTCAATCAAAGCAACAAAGACGATATAGATGACATGGATATTGACCTGCCTAATCGTTCTTTGATGAAGTCTCAGCCTATCACTCCTATGGATTCACCTCATCACAACAAGTACAGCTCACACATCAACACCAACTATGAGAGGAAGAAACATTCCCCCTTCAAATCAGAGAGTTACTACCAACAGACTGGAGGTAGGGATGAAGGTTTTGCTTGTTTGCTCACCAATGACCATGACCAGGACAACTCTAATGATGAGGACACTGAGGATTCATCTGTGGCTTACAGCAATGATGGCAAGAAATCTCTTCCTCATAAGAAGAGAATCGCCAGAAAGCTCAAAAATACCAAGAAATTATCCAAGTGCTACAAATGCAGTGTCTGTGAAGAGCAGTTTACAAGTGCAATGCAGTTCCAACAACATAAAATCATGCACTCCAACCAGCAAAGTGAACTAACTGGCACTGCCTACAATAACAGATCCAGTTCATACGCTTGTGAGATCTGCACCAAGAGCTTTGACTCACAACTCATGTTTTTTGAACATTTGAAATCACATTACGAGCCTCCTGAGAAGCTCAAGTGCAATATTTGCTCCTTGGAATTTGATTCTGCTGACAATTTGCAGGAGCACCTTGAAGTGCATCAGAGGGAGCAGTTTCAGTGCGATGTTTGTAAGAAGACTTTCAGGAAAGAAGTCCTACTCACTAACCACATGAAGGCCAGTCACTCTACAGGGGAAAAACATTTCACCTTCACTAAGAGCTTTGTCTGTACAGAGTGTTCTCAGTTCTTCAATTCTCAGACCGAACTCAGTAATCACATCTCTAGTGAGCACAGTAATGATGACTACAACTGTACTGACTGCTATCAGGTAAAATAATAGCTAATGGCTTCTAGGTTTCTATTTTTATTTCCAATGCTTCCAATCTTTAACTAAAAGGTCTCCGATTATAGGTAGGTAGATTTGTAGGTTTCTTGTATTATTATCTCTTCATTTTCCTTTCTCATCTGTGAATGCTGTAACTGGTGACTGTGTTCCTTTTCGTCACGTTCCTTGGTTATCCCTTTAATGACCACCGTCCTTTCTGAAGAACCTTAGAAAATCTCTAAAAATGTTTAAATTTATTTCATATAATCTTATTATAAAGCATACAAAGAAGCATACAATTAAATGTAGGCTGGCCCCCAGGGGCTCTATCCTGAAGCTGTCTGTGGTGAATGAAAGAGAAGGGGGGTGGTGTCCCTTGGGCCCCAAACTGTTGTAATTTGGATTATGGATTGTCTTTTTTTCATTTTTACCATGTTTATCATTTTTTTAACGCTACTTGCAGTTTTAGAGGATAGCGCTAGGGTTATGCTCTTCAACTACGAGGTCTTAGATTTTTGTGTTAGGTAAGCTTGTAGGTTTCATTTACTATCACCTCTTCATTTTCCTCTTCCATCCGTGAGTGCAGCCACCGGTGCTTGTGTCCCGTTTCGTCACATTCCTTGGTAAGTGACTGCATTCATGGAGTAGCTTTTCTGCATCCATGAGCATGGTCACCAACGGTGGTAAGTGACTTTGTTCATGGAGTCACTTTCCTTTCTGACTGCTTCTTCTAGTCCATTTAATTTCCTTTTGACGTCAGCGATATGGCCTTTGGTTCCGAAGCAGACGTTAAACCCCCACTAAATGGGGGTTTAACGCTGTGCCACATAATGATTGGAGTTTGAATCTCCCTAAGTTCTTCCCAAAGGACATTTATATTAGACTTTATAAAAATTGTTGTGATAGCTAACCTCCATCTCTTAATAATCATTCAGATAGAGTAAGTTGTAACTAAGATAATTCTCTTTTCTAACTTTCTTTCCAATTTCAGACTTTCAAAAGTAAGGCTAAACTCACCGCACACCGCAAACAGGACCACAAGCTCCCCTGCCTTTCCAATGGTGCCGTGGTTCTCTCAGACCCCATAGCTATCAAAGTAGATGCAGTGCAGCAAGAGGAGGCCTCTCAATCCCTCCACAGGGAGCCTTTCATCACAGAGCCTGTCATCAAGACAGAACCAGCCTTTCCCCCCGACCTCTCCAAACCCCCCAAAACCACCAAAGCTTCCCCCGCCAAAAGGAGGAGAGCCAAAGATAAGGACAAGAACAAACCTAGCTTTGAGTGCACCATGTGTCCACGCGTGTTTGTACACAAGAACTCTCTAGTCTATCACACCAGAAGTCACACGGGTGAGATTTATTGTGTGAATTGGTGTCTGCCCAAATTTACAGATTTCTCTTTTTTACATCTGTAAAGGCTATGTGGCGTGTTCGGTGGAGTAAGGGTCTCAGCCACATTTTCAAATTCTTTAGAAGCATCCAAAGTTTGTAGATAGATTTTTGGAGAGACTGATGAAACCATGAAAATGTTCATAATTTTGTATCTCATCAAAAACATAATTTCCAAGTTTTCTGGTTTAGGCCCTTCTTCCACCGAACTCGTCCTGTATCCATATGAGAGATGTAGTAGCAGTCTCTATCAACTAGAAAGTGAAAGTCCCTATTAACTATCAAGTGATAGCTAGTTCCTATCAAATAGCTAATAGTCTTTATCTTTTCAGGCGAGAGGCCGTATCGTTGTGAGCAGTGCGGCAAGGCATTCTTTGCCGCCAGTGCCCTAAAGGTTCACTTACGGTGTCATAGTGGAGAAAAGCCCTACAAGTGCAAGAGTTGTGAGAAATATTTTAGACAGTATGGCGACTTGAAGTACCATGAGACGTCTGTACACTCTGATATCAGGTTAGAACTATTAACAACTTCATATTCTTAATTCAACTAGTTATTAGTTCTCATCAAAATTTTACTATTTATTTTCAAATCTATACTATAATAAGAGCCGCGTCCGTCCGTGTGTCACAAAATGTGTTAAACAGCGTTTCATGAAGTTGGTGTAAATAAGGGAAAAATCAAAGAAACAATAGCTAACAGAAAAGAAAAACTAATAATTTGGTGCAGTATCATGACTACTGGCTACACTAATACTGGCACTAATTATTTAATATATAAATTTATATTTTGGCTTTCGAGATATTTTTTTTTGTTTAATCAGAATATGTGTATCCATAATACATACTTGCATTCAAATATAATTTAGATTCAATAACAGGTACTGTACTTTACTCTTAATTTGGAGAGCTTCAATAGTTCACACATATTTAAAGTTTAAAATGAAGTGTTTTTTTAGTCAGTAGCTAGCTATTAAAATTCTTTTCCCTTTCAATTGATATAACCTTATTCTGTTATGTTGAGTGATTATATTGCCAAATTCTAATCTCTTCAATCTGTTGTTCAGGTACTTCCAGTGCGAGTACTGCGGCAAAGGCTTCAAGAGAAAGTACTGCCTAGTGGTACACAGACGCATTCACACCGGGGAGAAGAACTACAAGTGTGAGCACTGTGGTAAATGTTTCAGAGCTGCTAGCTACCTCCAGGTGAGATATTAGGGCTACACTAGATATCCGTGTGCGGGCGGACACTTGGTTGTAAAAATAGTTTGGCGTAATGTCCATTCAACCTAAAATCCATTAAGAAATTATAGAAAATATGATAGACCAATAATATGTAAATTTTTGTCAACCCTGGCTATAGCATGCTGACTATTTTCTTCTGTTCACAATTTAGTTGACAATGTTGCCCTCTCTTTCTCCACAGAATCACATCCTCACCCACACGGGTGAGAGGCCTCATCCCTGTCCCGAGTGTAACAGAGCCTTCAGAGTGAGGAGTGACATGAAGAGGCACAGACAGATACACTACAAACACCTCAACACACCTCTGGTACCTACCACCTGTGAGTATATACTACCTAGGTGTGATTAGGTAGTAGCTACACGCTAATAATTATTATTGCATGAGCAAGATAATGATCTGAATTGATATAAAAGAAAGTAGCGAATGGAAAATATAACTTTTAAAGATAAAAACCTGGTTAATATCCACTTTCTGATTATGCGAGTGTTTGTTCATTTAGTCAGACCATGGTAAGTTAAATGTTCTCCCATTTCATTAAGAATTTCGAATATGACACAATAAAAGTTTGTCATTTAGAGTAAGTTCCAATTTATAAGGTTTCACCTCTTAAATTATATGTAGCTATAAGAAATGATGCTTAAAAATAATTTTTCAACTAAAAATTTGCTACTTTCTGATAACTCGGAACTTACCCTAGCTATTTGTGAACTAACTTTATATATTAAAAAGATGAGTTTTAATGTTGACTTGTTACACAGGTGCCCCCAGCACAGTGAGCACCAGCACTAGCAAAGCCAGCACCACAGCAGTAGCTGGTAACCTGTGTGTGCTCTCATCGCCGGACACCTTTGGCTCCCAGCAAATCATTCTGAACGAGATGGCCCAGCAGGGTGGTGACCAGCAGGCTGGTGTCACGCACATGCAGACTGTGAACATCATCACTCAGACCAATGGCAGTCAGATGAAGGTGAAATATTACTAAATAGAAACAAATAGAATAATAAAAATAGAAATTTATGCCATAGCTATTTTGCAAAGAAAATTTTAGTTTTTATTCGAGCTTTTAAATTGTTTATTCCAATTCATCATCAGGAGAAGTAGCTACATAAATTAAATAATACAATAAAAATACAATTATTTCATTGATTAATCTACGTACCTATCTATGTTACCAACATTTTATGCATGTTCATAATATTAAAATTGATAGTGATGAATGATTGAAATATCTACAATTTTTAATTATCTATTTTATGATGATTAGGTAATGACTTTGAATATTAAAATAGAAATTAACATGTAATTAATGTGCTCTATTTTTACCAGGTTATGCGCACCATGGCTCAGCCAAATGGACAACAGACAGTGATACTCAGTGACCCGAGTGATATAAAAATATTATTCCAACCTAACTTCAGCAGACAGAGTATAGTGAGTAGACAGGTGAGTGAAGGGTGTAGTGAGTAGACAGGTGAGTGAAGGGTGTAGTGAGTAGACAGGTGAGTGAAGGGTGTAGTGAGTAGACAGGTGAGTGAAGGGTGTAGTGAGTAGATAGGTGAGTGAAGGGTAATTATCTCTTAGGGTTGTTATTAAAAGGAAAGATTAAAACAACCATTAATCACTGTAATCAAATATTGATTTGTTGAAGATTAGAAGTTAAAACCACCTCCTTTCAACCACTTTTCTTTTTCAGAACACTCTGGTTGATTCAGGTGGTGGTGTGACTCACTCTTATCCCGCTGGTACCATAATACCTGCTGTGGGGCAATCCAATGAGGGCCCCGAGGGTGAAGGGAGTGGAGAGGCGACTCCTATGGCTGGTGAGGGGATAATTATATCTCCCTTAGCTATTTTAGTCACTAAATTGAAATGTAACAAAATAGCAATAAGTATTTTACGCTACTACTGATCTGGAGGGAAATTATTCAAAACGGTGCAAGCCAAATATCTACAGAAAAGTCAAATTTATTGTTGTGTTCACGAATATAAGCCAAAGGATCAGTTAGCACCATCAGCAAGAAGGCAGACCCACCCAAATCTGGCTGACTGTAAGATCTCATGTAAGTGTGAATGCGGTGAGAGATTCTGTTAGAGTCGGGCTCCTCTTCGATTTTGTCTTTGAACCACTGGTTCATCACACATTCTGCCATATCAGTTGGTGTGAGTTTTTCCTTTATGGGTAAAGATAAAGATCCTTAAAGATTCTTTTCACTGATGAACGTGAAACACCCAGCCCTGGCTTCGTCTTTAGATGAACTTTTTGGGACTGCTTCCAACAGAATCCCTCATCGCATTCACACTGTCAGGAGATTTTACAGTCATCTCCCTGCCAGATTTGGGTGGTTTGCCTTCTTGCTGATGGTTTTGACTGATCCTTTAGATTTATATTTCTGAACCCAACCATAGATTTGGCTTTTCTGAGGATGATAGTTGAAGTGGAATTTACTGCAATATTTTGCTTACACCGGTTTGGATAAGTAATTGCGCAATATACCTTTTTCCTCTTTTGTCAAAGGCATCTTAAATTTGTTTGATCATTAATTATTCGTTGTTATGGTTTCCTCTCAGCAAATCTAAAGAGTAAAAAAGAAAATCCATATTACAGAGTTATTATCAACAAGATTGGTTGCAAATATTCTGGGACACCCTGTAGATCACAAAATGACTCTTCTAGTAACTATTTATCAAAGATAAGAATTTTGTTGTTGATTTAAACGTTCACTGCCACTAAATTGCCTACTATGTATTATTTTACATTTAAAACAAATGTCGATACTTGTAATTTAATTTGTTATAGACAAATAAGGGTTTATTATATAGTATGGTGTCCTTCCCCCAGGCACTCCCCTGACTGCTGACGCTGGCGTCATCATCATGGATGAGGGCGAGTCTGTACTCAACAGCCGGGGACTGATGGGAGATGAGCAACACTCCCAGGAACACCAGGTAAATACAGAGTCACAGTGTTATGTTGTAGGAAGAGTTTGTCATCGATATTTGGCTGATACTGTACCCTCATTACTAGGGTTGTGACAATATGTGTTTAAAATTATAGATCTTAGAAGGTCCCCTCCCAGCAAATTTTTTATTGTTTTAATCAATGAGGCTAATGTTTCTTATCATTTTTCTGCAATCCGCATCAAATTTAATAGCATATTTTATTTTTATAGGTTTTTTAAAGATATCTATTATCAAAACTCTAAAATACCTATTCTACTTCAGACTTACTAATTTTCAGTCTGAAGAAAAAGAATGTACACCATTTGTTTTGATTGTCTACCAGGTATTAGGAATAATAAATACATTTAATATTCGTGTAATGACATTAAAGGTATATAGCTAATTGGGTAAACTTATTATAGAAACGTTTAGCTCTATACTTTAGGAAACAATTAATATCTTGAATGAAGGCTGGAAACGCATAGTTTGTTTCTAAAATTCAGATTTGAAATAAAGATCGTAGACTTTAGTTCTATAATAATATGTATTAAACTCATTTTTTCTCGAAGCCTGGAGAGGACCTTAAAAAATATCATAGACGAAACCCAAATGAAATGATATCGAATATTACATACCGCTGGTTTAGAACGGTTGAATAGTCTTCAATTCAATACGTCGGTAATATTTTGAGGATCGATGATTTTAGATGCATATTGTCACAACCCTAGTCATTACTCATTAACGAAACTTAGAATAAAATTATTTTAAATTTGTATTGCAACTTGCTTCAACTAGCTAGTTGAAATATGCTTCAACTAGCAAGTTGAAATATGCTTCAACTAGCTAGTTGAAATATGCTTCAACTAGCAAGTTGAAATATGCTTCAACTAGCTAGTTGAAATATGCTTCAACTAGCAAGTTGAAATATGCTTCAACTAGCTAGTTGAAATATGCTTCAACTAGCAAGTTGAAATATGCTTCAACTAGCAAGTTGAAATATGCTTCAACTAGCTAGTTGAAATATGCTTCAACTAGCAAGTTGAAATATGCTTCAACTAGCTAGTTGAAATATGCTTCAACTAGCTAGTTGAAATATGCTTCAACTAGCTAGTTGAAATATGCTTCAACTAGCTAGTTGAAATATGCTTCAACTAGCTAGTTGAAATATGCTTCAACTAGCAAGTTGAAATATGCTTCAACTAGCTAGTTGAAATATGCTTCAACTAGCAAGTTGAAATATGCTTCAACTAGCTAGTTGGAATATGCTTCAACTAGCTAGTTGAAATATGCTTCAACTAGCAAGTTGAAATATGCTTCAACTAGCTAGTTGAAATATGCTTCAACTAGCTAGTTGAAATATGCTTCAACTAGCAAGTTGAAATATGCTTCAACTAGCTAGTTGGAATATGCTTCAACTAGCTAGTTGAAATATGCTTCAACTAGCAAGTTGAAATATGCTTCAACTAGCTAGTTGGAATATGCTTCAACTAGCTAGTTGAAATATGCTTCAACTAGCTAGTTGAAATATGCTTCAACTAGCAAGTTGAAATATGCTTCAACTAGCTAGTTGGAATATGCTTCAACTAGCTAGTTGAAATATGCTTCAACTAGCAAGTTGAAATATGCTTCAACTAGCTAGTTGAAATATGCTTCAACTAGCAAGTTGAAATATGCTTCAACTAGCTAGTTGAAATATGCTTCAACTAGCTAGTTGAAATATGCTTCAACTAGCTAGTTGAAATATGCTTCAACTAGCTAGTTGAAATATGCTGCAACTAGCTAGTTGAAATATGCTTCAACTAGCTAGTTGAAATATGCTTCAACTAGCTAGTTGAAATATGCTTCAACTAGCAAGTTGAAATATGCTTCAACTAGCAAGTTGAAATATGCTTCAACTAGCTAGTTGAAATATGCTTCAACTAGCAAGTTGAAATATGCTTCAACTAGCAAGTTGAAATATGCTTCAACTAGCTAGTTGAAATATGCTTCAACTAGCTAGTTGAAATATGCTTCAACTAGCTAGTTGAAATATGCTTCAACTAGCTAGTTGAAATATGCTTCAACTAGCAAGTTGAAATATGCTTCAACTAGTCTGAAAAAGTGCTAACATGGTTGAAATATTCTTGAAGAGTATGTTATGTGATTATGTTTGTTTTTATTCACAGGTTTTTACAGTGGATCCTTACCAGCCACACCTCTTCCTCAATTCCTAGAAACTCCTTGGTAACGTCTTACAACCATCCGTTACTCCTTGGTAACGTCTTGCAACCATCCGTTACTCCTTGGTAACGTCTTACAACCATCCGTTACTCCTTGGTAACGTCTTGCAACCATCCGTTACTCCTTGGTAACGTCTTACAACCATCCGTTACTTCTTGGTAACGGGTTACAACAATCCGTTACTCCTTGGTAATGGGTAGCAACCATCCGTTAAAGAGTCACTTAATTTTTTGTGTTTGTTTTGGCGGTATTAAATTAAATGACATCTTTAAACTTCAATGTTCAAATATCAGTTGAATAGGGTAAATTCAGAGTAATAGATCAGTTTCACATTTTCGCTCAATGGCAAAATGTTTAACACTTCAATTTCACTAATTTCTATTAATTTTATTTTATTAATTCATTCAATTGTTAATTTATAGTCGAATGCATGAATAGAATCATCTGCTATTATTTATTTATTCTATTCTTCTGTCAACGGACACTTATTTAAAATTATGCCTATCAGGATGTAGGTATAATTTTAAAAATGCCTTGTTAGATGATCTTTGTTCCTAAGGAATTCTTTCATATGATATTACCCAACTGTTATAGTTGATCTTGTGTCCCTATATTGCTAAGTGTCCTAATTGGGGTACTTACTGTGTCCCTATATTGCTAACAGTGTCCTGATTGGGGTACTTACTGTGTCCCTATATTGCTAACAGTGTCCTGATTGGGGTACTTACTGTGTCCCTATATTGCTAACAGTGTCCTGATTGGGGTACTTACTGTGTCCCTATATTGCTAACAAGTGTCTAAATGGGCTATTTTTCCTATCTATAATGTTTCATATTAATTATGTTAATATGTGGAAAATCGTTACTGTAGCAATAGTTAACCATTTCAATAGTTTTTCTCCACATTCCATTTCGGTGCCAATGCAATGGGCCGTATGTTAAATAGGGCACTAGCAATGTGAAGTAGCACTGCGCACTTTAAAGTATCTCTCTCGTATGGTAAATTGGTACTACACACTAAGCACTTTAAAGTCACGGCGTAGTATCGCAATACAGCTTCGTATGTAAAAAGACTTTCTAGTGCTACTTCGCTTTTTGACGAATTTTTAAATGCCACACTACGCTTTTAAGGTATTTGTGAGAAGTCCTTTTACAGCGTAGTAGTCCCCGTCTACATGTAAAAAAAACGTATAACATTTCAAATAATACACCAAAGAACAAAAACGATATCTAAAAATATGTTATAATTTTTTCACAAATACTATTTGTTAAACCAATTGTAAGTAGTGATGTGTCAGCGCAATTGATTTGATGGAATCTTTGTATTTTTCGATTTTATGGGTAGGTGCTGAAGGATGCCAATTCAACATGCTCTTACGTACTATATTGTGAATAGCTGTTGTACTTTTTACTATTTATTTGTCAGGCTCGAATCAAAGTTCCATCAATCACACCAATGGCATAAGGATGAGTAAAGTGAATACCCTAAACTAGTTCAGCTTGATTAAGTTCTTTTCTTGGGAAATGAATGTATACAAGGTAATTGTTACATTTAGAGACAATTTTCTCCGCTACTTCTTTGGTAACCCGGCTTGAATATAGTACCTTTGTTTACGGACATTTTTTACCCACCTTAATCTGAAACTACAGTTCTCCATCATACCAAGGAAAACGCTTAAAGTTTTTTTTCTTTCCGGTTAGAGAATGACCTCTAGATCAGTATCTATTGCCAGGGAAAATATTTGCTGTAGTATCAACATGGTCTTCAGTAAAGCGAAATACACCCCTATATTCATGAGCGGTTGTACCTGACATTATTTCTCAATGATACCATTGATGAAAACCAAACAGATCCATGGGCCAGTACCATGACAAACAAGTCAACACATCAAATTAAATGAAAATAATGAAAAGTGTGGACTCGTAGGGCGGTCTCCAGAACACTTTACAATATTTCAGTTTTCGCAGATTTAGCATACCAAACCGTAGTGTGGAAGTGGACACTAAAAAGAGTGGTGGTGAGGTGGGCACTTCAGGGTAAAATCTCGCGTCGCACTATGGTCTGTAGTGCTACTTCAAAGGGGTAGTGCCCCATTTAGCATACGGGCCAATATAGCTAAACTTTTTTATTATCATCAGAGTATGGTAAGTTACGAATTATCGGTTGGTTTCATATATTTATTGGTATCCATAATACCTTCAGGTATCATGGATACCAATTGAAAAAAATATAATTTTTATTTTTTCTTATATGACCGGTGATGTGAAACCGACCGCTATTTCGTAACTTAGCCTTTATGGGTAGTATTTTGTTTACTTCATTATTCAAATGATTAGTTTTCATGTGTGTAACATTGCTCCAATATTGATAAACATTACCAATATTGGGACAATGTAGTAACTGTTCTGCGTCTGCTGCATAGGACTGCTGTCACTAGAACCTTAATTATTTAATTTAATTAATTCAAAAATGATCTTTTTCGCCTTCACTACTGATGGTGTCTTTCTCAACTCAAACTGTTGTAATTTGGATGGTGTACATTTCTTCTCTCCAAGACTGTGTTATTTTGTGATGGATTAGTTCTTCATTTTTGGGCATCTAAACACTTCATTTCCGTGGATGAAATTCAGAAAAAGTTAAAGTAGCTTTTCTTCATACATGAGCACTAGCTGTACAAACATGATAAAATCATTGCGTAGGCTTCCTCCACATCATTGATCAAAGTCACAAAATTTGTTCCTTTTGTAAAAATATAATTCTCTAATTTTTAATCCATGCTCTCTTTTTCTTTCATGTATTTTGTGGTAAAAAATGTATTTATTTTGTAGTAAAATATGTTTATTCATCATTATTCATATTTTTAATCATAAAATCTTTAGTTCTATATCTAAATTACGGATTAAAATATAAATCTAAGATTAATAATAACTTTTTAATGCGTTTAATCTTTTAAACTCTATACGGTGCTACAAATCTGACTCTCAAAATTAAGTTAAAAATCATAGGTCATTTCTTTGATGTCATTAATTTTATTATAGTAAACCAATAAGCAAAGTTTTTTATCAGATGTTCAAGTGCATTGGTGGTCTAGTGCACAGAGATGCATTGTGTATCTGTACTCAAAAGTGCAAAGTGTCATCACTGTACTGTAACAGATTAATGTATCTGTACTGTAACAGATAGAAGTATCTGTACTGTCGCAGATTAATGTATCTATACTGTAGCTAACAGATAGAAGTATCTGTACTGTCACAGATTAATGTATCTGTACTGTCACAGATTAATGTATCTGTACTGTCACAGATTAATGTATCTGTACTGTCACAGATTAATGTATCTGTACTGTCACAGATTAATGTATCTGTACTGTCACAGATTAATGTATCTGTACTGTCACAGATTAATGTATCTGTACTGTCACAGATTAATGTATCTGTACTGTCACAGATTAATGTATCTGTACTGTCACGGATTAATGTATCTGTACTGTCACGGATTAATGTATCTGTACTGTCACGGATTAATGTATCTGTACTGTCACGGATTAATGTATCTGTACTGTCACAGATTAATGTATCTGTACTGTCACAGATTAATGTATCTGTACTGTCACAGATTAATGTATCTGTACTGTCACAGATTAATGTATCTGTACTGTCACAGATTAATGTATCTGTACTGTCACAGATTAATGTATCTGTACTGTCACAGATTAATGTATCTGTACTGTCACAGATTAATGTATCTGTACTGTCACAGATTAATGTATCTGTACTGTCACAGATAGAAGTATCTGTACTGTCACAGATAGAAGTATCTGTACTGTCACAGATAGAAGTATCTGTACTGTCACAGATAGAAGTATCTGTACTGTCACAGATAGAAGTATCTGTACTATATGTATTTTCCTAATATACTTACAGTGCAATATTTGTTAAATGTTATTTTAACACACCTAACATGGGGAAAAGTTCAAGTTATCGAACTGTTCCATATTTCCGATCAAGTAATTTTGAAGTTGCTATTTTTTAATTGGTATCCATGATACCAGTTACATAATAATTAGAACATACTTATTTTCTTTAGTGATCGGTAACGTGGAAGAGCTCTATAACTCTGAACTAACCCTATACGTTCTGATAATTTTTGCATTAAGTTCTGATAGTACCTTATATCTATCTACCTCTTTTTAGTTCTTAACTTTGTAAATAGTATGTTCCACCTTGAGATTGTTATAGTAACTATTTAAGGACTATTTCAGGTAACTATTAGTGAATATATGTAAATAGTTAATTATATTTGTAATACGTTACTTTGTTGATCAGTTGTTTTTACATATAATGACAGGATTAAATGTACAAAGATTGTATTTTGAAATGCGTATACAGAGTCCTATATTATATTTTTATAATAAAATATTCGAACATTAAAATCTTTTAATTTTCCTTCTAAATATATTAGGTGTTTATTAATGACGTCAGCCGTATTGCTGACGTCAAAAGGAAATTAAGTAGTTACAAGGGACTGGAAGAAGCAGTCAGAAAGAAAACTGGTTCCATGAACAGTCCCTTACTACCAGTCAGTGGCTCATTGATGCAGAAAAGCTACTCTGTGAACAAAGTCGCCTACCACCAGTCGGTGACAAAGCTCATGGATGCAGAAAAGCTACTCATTAAATGCAGTCACTTACCAAAGAATGTGACGAAAAGGGACACGAACACCGGTTGCTGCACTCAGGAATGGAAGAGGAAAATGAAGAGGTGATAGTAAATGAAGCCTACTTAATACAAAATTGATGCATCAACTGTATACTCCGATGCAAGAGACACGGACTTCATTTCCCCGTCACCAATTATTGAGACAAAAACTCGCAAAGATTCGGTGAGCAAACACCAACCAACCTACTCCACCCCAAGAACGGGCGATACGAGTAGGAAAAGGGCCCTTAGCGGTCCAATCGAACTACACGAAAAAAGACCAAATTTGGCTAAACCACCCATACCTAATTGGGTGCCAAATTTCCTACCAGATGATAAATATAAAAAGAATTACAAAACAAACGACAGAACCAAAGAGAAAAACACTCGCAAAAATGACAGAGTAACTAGAGAATATTAACATGCCCTAATTCTAATCGCTATGTGCTCTGTATTGCAGTGGAACTGTCAAGGTTACAGTGCAAAATATGAGGACTTGCGAGTTCTGCTATATGAACACCATCCAACAGTTGCCATGCTCCAGGAAACAATGCTTGGAAGCAAGGTGCCCCGTGCTCCAGCAGGTTATACCCTTTATACTACAGAGGGTGATAGGGCTGTTCCTGGTGAGGGACTAGTCTGTCTTGTAAAGAATGGCACACCGTATAAACAGCTGCACATACGAACAGGACTTCCAAATCTTGTTTTTCAAGTTCACATGTCACGTCTATATACCATTTGCAATCTATATCTCTCTCACCATTTCCGAATTACCTCTAATGATTTAATAAACTTAGCAGTGCAACTACCACAACCATTCATTGACTGTGTGGATTTCAATAGCAAACATCCCTTATGGGGCAATCAAGAAGCTGATACTAGGGGAGAAACTATTGAAGAATTTTTGATATCTTCTGATGTCTCTCTTCTCAACACAGGCTTAGCGACTCACTTCCATGTACAAAGTGGGACTACATCGGCCATTGATCTAAGCTTGTGCTCGGCAGTTGCAGCTCCATTCTTTGAGTGGAGCACCACTATGGATCTACATGGCAGTGACCATTGGCCTATTCTTATCAATGAGATAGACTGTGAAGCTAATTCCAGAGAACCAAGGTACCAACTGCATAAAGCTGATTGGAAAAGATTCACAGATGAAACTTATATTTATCCTTTTGATGAACTGATTAATGTCACATCAATAGAGGAATTAGTATCATTTTACAATAATGTCATTATATCTGCTGCAGACCTCACTGTTCCCAAGTCCAGTGAAAATTGTAGACCGAGGCAGGTCCCTTGGTGGACTCGTGAATGTCAGCAATGCATAATTGATAGAAAGCGAGCTTTAAGAAGATACAAAAGATCGGGACTAGTTATAGATAAAATCTCCTACTGCAGAGCTAGAGCCCACGCAAAAAGAACGCTTCACCTTGCCAGAGTTGAATCTTGGCAAAAATACGTCTCCTCAATCAATGATAAGACACCAATGTCCAAAATATGGAAAAGAATACGTAAAATAAGAGGATCGTACTCGCCAATTATTTCCCCAATACTGTCTAACAATGATGATATCATCAGTGAACCAGTGGAAGTAGCGGAACGACTTGCTGATCACTATCAATCCATCAGTAGTAATGATCGTCATTCTAATCAGTTTAGAAGGATGCAGCAGCTTGAGATCGCTGGACTTGATTTTAGTAGCAGAGAGAACTTACCATACAATGAATCTTTTTCGCTACAAGAAATGAACGTAGCCTTGAAGAGCTGTAAAAATACGGCTCCTGGAGAAGATCAGATTCATTATAAATTTATAAAACACTCTCATGAGACATGTCGTCAATTCCTACTTGCCATAATAAATCGAATTTGGCTGAAAAATGAATATCCATCTGGATGGAGAAGTAGCATAGTGCTATCTTTCTTAAAGCCAGGAAAACCTACTTCAGATGTACAAAGTTACAGACCCGTGTCGCTGACCAGTTGTGTAAGCAAACTAATGGAAAAGATGACCCATACAAGACTGGTATTTGAACTTGAAAAAAGGGAACTCTTACCAAATACTCAATTTGGATTTCGCAAAATGCAGAGCACCATGGACGCGCTTGTGCGTGTCACAACTGATATCCAACAGAGTTTAAACAACAAGAAGAGTGTTTTATGTGTCTCCTTTGACATTCAGAAGGCGTACGATACTACCTGGCGATTTGGAATATTACGTACCCTACACACATTCGGTTTCAAAGGAGCACTCCCACTGTATATCCAAAACTTCTTGTCCAATAGAATCTTTAGAACTAAGGTTAGCTCGAAACTTTCAACCTACCACACACAAGAGCAGGGAGTACCACAAGGTAGTGTCATAAGTTGTACGTTGTTCTCCCTAGCTATTAATGGAATATTGGATATTATCCCTCAAGATGTTAAGAAGTCTCTATATGTAGATGATCTATTAATATATGTAAGTGGATCATATCTACCTGGCTTAGAAAGACGCTTGCAGAGTGCGATTAATACTGCAAACTCTTGGGCTAAGGAGAATGGCCTTAAATTTTCACCTGCTAAGTCTGTCGCTATCCACTTCCATCGAAAAAGAGCCCATCAAACTCCTATGAATTTGAGACTAGGTAATTCTATCTTACCTAATGTTGATTCCATAAAATATCTAGGGATGATTCTAGATAACAAATTGTCATGGAAACAACACATTAAGACGACAAAGACCAACTGTGTGAAAAGATTGGACCTCTTAAAACACCTATCTAACACAGAGTGGGGGGCCCATAGGACTATAATGCTTAGACTGTATCGGTCAATCATACGATCGAAGTTAGACTATGGGTGCTTCCTCTATGACTCTGCGTGTAAAAGCACACTAAAGTATTTAGATGCTGTCCACCATGCGGCCATCAGGCTGTGCACGGGTGCATACCGGACTTCGCCTGTCATCAGTTTGTATGCGGATTCTGGCGAGCCATCCCTGATGAACAGGAGACAGCAGCTGTTGCTGCAATACTACGTGAGATCAAGGCAAATGATATCTTCACCAATTATTGAATATTTACCAACAGAGATACCTAATGAAATGAACATGACTCACAACCACTCATTTTACCATAAAATCTATATGAGTTTAACAAGTATTGACTTCACCCCAAATGTCATGCCATACACTTTCCCAGATCGACCAATCTGGAGACTAAAACAATCGACTGTTTGTGATACTAGTGGCCTTTTCCCAACTAAACGAGTGGCTACAGATAGAGAACTGAGAAATATCTTCTATCACCATAAATCGGACCATCACAGTGCAGAATTTCATGTTTATACCGATGGATCAAAAGATGAGGAAAATGTTGGTTGTGCAGCTGTTAGTATTAGAAATAAAATTACTAGAAAGCTGCACCCTGCAAGCTCAATCTTCACAGCTGAGTTGTGGGCTATATGCTGTGCTATTGAAATCATCAATATGTCCACTTTTACTAGATTTGTAGTCTTTGTTGATTCAAAAAGCGTACTGGAGACTATATCCCATTTCAACAGAACTCACCCAATTATAACTATGATCATTGAGGAAATCTTAGATCTGGAAGAATCGGGTAAAACGGTAACTTTCTGTTGGTGCCCAGCACATGTGGGCATCATGGGCAATGAAGTGGCTGACAAGCAAGCAAAGCGTGCAGCTATAATGGAGCGACCTGCTCATAACGAAAACGTTCCATGCAAGGACTATTACCCTATCATTAAACGATCTCTGAGATTACAATGGAAGGAACAATGGACTGCTATTCAACCTGAGAGAAACAAACTACGTGAAATAAAGGATTCAATTGAGGTCTGGCCTTCGTCATGCTCTTTCACTCGACCGCTCTCGAAACTTTTAACACGACTAAGGATTGGCCATACATTGTTAACGCACCACTATTTGTTGGAGAGAGCTGAACCACCCCTTTGTGAAGATTGCTTCGTGCAAATGACAGTGAAACATTTCTTAGCTGAATGTCCTAACCATCTCGAATCTAGAAGAAGGTACTTCCCTACTACTGTTGGCTTGAATAGTCACAGAGAGATTTTGAGAAATGTTTTGGGTGAAAAGGAGGGGGCTGTATTTGACATTGGTGGACTAGTTAACTTCTTGAGAGACTGTAATATTGACATCAGACGTATATAAGGGATGGAGAACCTGAAGAATGAATGATCTGCGGTGCGAAATGGCCACGTCGCTGAAGCACCATGAATTCTGGATACAACTAACTAACTAACTAATACAAAATTGAAAGAGGTAATTGTAAATCAGTCTACTTTTGAAAAAAATCTAGTAGAACCGTTGGGGCTGATGTAAAACAGGTCCCCAGGGGCTCTATCCTGAAACTGTCTATGGTGAATGGAAGAGAAGGGGGGTGGCGTCTCTTGAGCCCCGAACTGTTGTAATTTGGAGTTTGTAGTGTTTTTATTTCATTTTTACCATGTTTATCCTTTTTTTAACGCTACTTGCAGTTTTGGAGGATAGCGCTAGGGTTATGCTCTTCAACTACGAGGTCTTATATTTTGTGTTATTTAGGGTCATAGGCTACATTTTCCTCTTCAATCCGTAAGTGCTTCCTCCGGTACTTGTCTCTTTTCGTCACACTCTTTGGTAAGTGACTGCATTCACGGAGTAGCTTTTCTGCATCCATGAACAAAGTCACCGACTGCTGTAAGTGACTTTTCCACTGTCCTTTCTGACTGCTTCTTCCAATCCCTTGTACTAAATTTCCTTTTGACGTCAGCGATATGATCTGAAATGATCGAAGCAGACGTTTAACCCCTACTGAAATAATAAAAATAGAAGTATGTAATTTAAACATGCATTAATGCTAACATTCTTCTTCACAACAACAAGTGCAAATTAGTTCATCAACTTTAAATTATCTTTTTTTAACAGAAATAATGACATTTATTTGTCTATGGTAGAACCATCTAGTAATTTTTCTACAAATATGAGGATATCTTATTGAATTCAATTCTAATTAGTATTCTCCAATAAATTAGTAATATAATGTTACTGGAGGTAACAATACCTTTTTTGTAAGTCAGTTGGCTGAGCCAATTGGCTGTTACTCTACCGTAGAAAAGCCATGTGGTGTGTATTTTAATTCCTGTTTTGTCTCGTTTAGAAATTTTTCAGTGCCTTGTAAGCAGTGACAGTGAGCGGTTGTGTCGGTGTCAGTGTGTGTGTTGTGCTTAAAATTCAAACTGTCACGGCCTGGGCTTTCGAAAGCCCTCGCCTTTTAACATGGGATGAGGGAGGACATGGTTCCTCTTCGAACTGTCCTCCAAAATTTCATAAACCATGTGGAGGGAATAGAGGCCCGTAGAACTGACGGGGAGGATCAGTACGACAGTGAATTTCAGGTTAGTTACCGTAGTGTAAGTTACAAATTATCGTATACTTCCACCTTTTCGATCATGTTTATAAATAGATATTTTTCAGGTATCCATGATACCTCAATGTATCAAATTTATATTTTATTGGTATCCATAATACCTGAAGGCATCATTATATCATGGATACCAATTAAAATAAATGTTAAAATTATAGACTATGATCGAAAATGTGGAACTGTCCGTTAACTCGTAACTAACCCTTATACCATTATCTTAATTTTCCTGTAGGTTTAATAAGTTTTGTATTAGTTTATAGAAAGGCAACACCACCTGTTACCTGTGACAAACTAACGTACGAACAAACGTGTGATCTTATTAACCACCGTCAAACATAGGGTAACTTATGAATTATCGGTCGGTTTCACATCTTCGGTCACATAAGAAAAAGCTATATAATAATAATTTTAATTGGTATCCATGATACCTGCTGGTAATGGATATAAATAATTAATTATTGTATCGTTTCCTTCTTATATGATCGAAGATGTGAAACCGACCGATAATTCGTAAGTTACCCTATCAAAGACATTTTTTTCACTCCTATGAAGTATAACAAGTTTGATAGAAATGAAAAATGATTTCAAATTAATAATTGAAATTGTTTTAAATAAAAATTTAACTCGTTATTTCAATTGGTATCCATGATACCTGCAAGTATCATGGCTACCAATTTTACTGGCTCGTTATATTATTATCAACAATAAAAAATTCCTGTATCTACCAATAATAAGATATTAATAGTGTTCACGGCCAAACAAAAGAATGAAATATGATAAATCGTTTCAATTTAAAAATTTGTTACATTTGAAAGAAATCACACATTTATTTTCCTAACTCTTTTTTCAACGATAATTAGTTATCGTTGAATAGAAAGACCGTTAAAATTAAATAGCGATATATATTTATGTAAAGTTAAAATTATTTAATATTAATTAGAAAAACGTTAAAATTAATTAACGTTGAAAGCTTTTCTTAGTAAAACTATTCTGATTTTTCTTGGATAAAATATTGAGCTGAACTTTACCACAAGCGTTTTTTTTTCTATCCAATTTTTGAAATTATACAAATTACATTGTTAAAAAATAACAGTCATACTCTAAAAATAGGGTTAAAACTTTCTCGAAATCACATCCGTTTATATTTTGCTAACCGTTTCACCAATCTGTTGTTGCCGTTGTAGTTGTTAACAGTTGTTGCCGTTGTACTGTTAACAGTTGTAACAATAACAGCAACCACAAACAGTAGCTACATTCCACTATCCCACTTCCGGTTAGAACACCGGCTCATCTTATCGTAAAAAGTATAAAATTCTTTGGTGTGAGACAAAGACTGGTAGAGAATATATTGCTACCTGTGTAGGGTAAGTTATTAGTTACCGACCGGTTACACAACTTCGATCACTTGAGAAGAAAATATTTAATAATTATCATTTTCATTTGTATCATGGATACCAATTAAAAAGTATTCATGATACCTGCAGGTATCATGGATACCAGCAGGTATCATGGATACCAGTTAAAATGAAAGTTTAATTTAAAAAAATTATGTTCGAAAATGTGTAACTGTTCGATAACTCGTAACTTTCCCTAGTTATTTGAGGTATATCTTTACAAAGTAACTTCAATATGTGCAGGGCAAGTCTATTTAATAATAATATATAGATATCTTTTAAAACAACCGATGATTGGTGCTTCGTGTAAAACAATTGTTAGAGTAAAACAATTGTTAGAGTAAAACATTGTTAAAATTAAACATATGTTAAAGAATATTACACTGATAAGGTATACTATATATTACCTTAGATTTTAATATTGACATATGTTATCATTGTAAATTAAATTACATAATATTGTTTATGTAAATTTATACGGTAACATATCTAATGAAATGTTAAATTAATATGCTAGTGCCTATGTAGATATATATTATATGTATTGATATTTTATCGAAATGTTTACTGTGACAATGTTGTTACAATATTGGGACACAATGTTGTTACAATATTGGGACACAATGTTGTTACAATATTGGGACACAATGTTGTTACAATATTGGGACACAATGTTGTTACAATATTGGGACACAATGTTGTTACAATATTGGGACACAATGTTGTTACAATATTGGGACACAATGTTCTAACAATATTGGGACGCAATGTTGTAACAATTTTACCCCAATAATCAATGTTACTTGGGTAGCAACATTTTCAATTTTATTTCATGTTATTGAACAAATAGTTACTAAAAAGTTGCGCAACGTTGCATGGTTCATTAAAGAATTAAAATCTTTTGTAATCTAAAAATTAGCAAAAGTTAATTTAAAAATAATATTAAAGATTGAAATTGATACATTTAAATGCCCACGATGCTGGTTTAAAAAAAAGAAACAATTCAAAAGCATATTTTTTTAAGAAGTGTTTTCAATTCAAATTCTGACTTGGGTTCTAGCAAAAATATTTCAGTAGTTCTAAAAATGAGGGAATTGCGTTCTACCTCAGTTCTTATATGGGGAATTGCGTTCTACCTCAGTTCTTATATGGGGAATTGCGTTCTACCTCAGTTCTTATATGGGGAATTGCGTTCTACCTCAGTTCTAATATGGGGAATTGCGTTCTACCTCAGTTCTTATATGGGGAATTGCGTTCTACCTCAGTTCTAATATGGGGAATTGCGTTCTACCTCAGTTCTTATATGGGGAATTGCGTTCTACCTCAGTTCTAATATGGGGAATTGCGTTCTACCTCAGTTCTAATATGGGGAATTGCGTTCTACCTCTGTTCTAATATGGGGAATTGCGTTCTACCTCTGTTCTAATATGGGGAATTGCGTTCTACCTCTGTTCTAATATGGGGAATTGCGTTCTACCTCTGTTCTAATATGGGGAATTGCGTTCTACCTCTGTTCTAATATGGGGAATTGCGTTCTACCTCAGTTCTAATATGGAGAATTGCGTTCTACCTCTGTTCTATTATGGGGAATTACAGACAATGTTATTTTGGATGTTAAAAATTACTATAGAATCAGGGTGCCAATATCTCGATAACGAAGCATTTTTTGTCATTTTGTTATTCATTATTAAGTTTCTATTTTGTGTTTTTATGCAAGCTGTCAAATTTAGTCTGGTCTGAAAAGAACACCCTGTATATAGAACTTAATAATGTAGAGTTTCAAAATGATTTTTAGGTTAAAGTGGTTAAAATTTTTAATCTTTATCTTTTAAGTTTAAAATAGAACTTTTTTGTACTCTCTAACATTTTTATTGTGTTTCTTTCTTAGGAACTGAAGGACATTACCGAGGATTTGAAGAACAGACCAGGATTTGAATGTTCCGAAGGGGAAAAGGAGATAAACAGGAGAAAAAACAGATACAAAGACATCTTGCCATGTGAGTTTCATTTACCTACAGTGCGTTGTTTTAATGCACATCTGACATGTTTTAACGCATCAACACTAGTAACCTAGCCACTGGTTCGTTTGAACCAGCAGCTATCATGGAAAATTAATTTTAACTTTAATTCTAAACCGACTTTTCTTCATTCATTTTACTTACACACGCATAATTAATTAGACAATGACGAAGGTGATGAAATGTAAGATATTCATATTATGAGCATCTATTCCAAAATATTAGGTGTCTCAGAGCGTCCTCCAGTGCGAGGTGTGCGCGAAACACAACACACCCCACCCCGTCCATATAACAGTAACACTTTTATACATAAGAAACATGATTATCTTTGATTGTTATTTATATATTAAATGAAGGGTTATTCTTTTGTTTTGTGTTTACGAATAGATGTGTAAATACCAAATGAAGATTTTTATGGAAAAAAAAATATATTAAGAAGTTAGTTCGTTAAAAATTTAGCTGGTTCAAGCGAACCAGCGTCTATGTTAGTGATAAACTAGTGCTAGGCTAGTGGAGTTAAGCAGTTTTTTTAAAAGGGTGTGTAAACTAATTAATTGGATAATGCATTTTATTGAAGATGGATTCATTTGACCCTCCATTTCTCACATGACCCTTTACTCTCTTCCCCCTTCACTCTTTTTCCCCTTCACTCCCTTCCCTTTCCCCTTCACCCCCTTCCCTTTCCCCTTCACCCCCTTCCCTTTCCCCTTCACCCCCTTCCCTTTCCCCTTCACCCCTTTCCCCTTCACCTCTTCTCTTTCCCCTTCACCCCCTCAGTTTAATATGCAGTGCTGATGCTCGTTTATCTCCATCACTCACTCGTATGTATATCCTGTACCCTAACATGCATTATAAATATTCTTATCAACATAAATATAGAATTTAGAACGATTTTGTTTGCTCTCAAATGCCTTTAAAACATCAAAATACAATAAACACTATTTAATGAACTATACAATACGAACTAATTATATTCTACATGCATTTCCTTCTAAGCCACATGTGCCCACAGAGTATTTCTAGCTATGCTGCAACTATAGCAGTGTGCTATTTCCGTTATGCTATTTGTTAAATTTAACACCCTACGTACTGTTGATAAATTAACCTAATAAAGTTTATTATTGTGAGTGGCAAGAGGTTAGTTGTTTACTTTTTTACGAATTAAATTATGGCAATTACACTTGACCTATACAGAGTATGGATTTTTTTTCAAACTTCATGCTTTTTTTGAAAAGTAGTGCCTAATACTGATTGGGGTTTTCAAACAGTCAAGACACTAAATTCAGTCAGTTGAAAAATGTCAGACGAAAGAGCTGTTATAATCGTATTAGACCGTGCCATAAGTCGGATTCCAGTATTGCGAAGAAACTTCAGATAGACTGTTTGGAAATTATTAAAACGTTTTAATGCTAGAGGTGATTCTAACGGTCTAAAGTCTAAACCAATTGTCAAACGCTTTCGAAAGAAGACCAGAAGAAACCCGGAAAGTTCGATAAGATTTCTAGCGAAGATTGTTGTAGTGAGTCCTAGAACCATTTGACGATCCGTCCACGAAGACCTGAAAATGTTTTCTTTCATCCTTCAAAATAATCCAATCTTGTCAGCAGCTGTAAAGCAAAAAAGATTACAGAGATGCAAACTTTGGTCAGATGAGATTATCTTCACAGTTTGATTGTCTCATAATCGAATAAATGACAGAATAATTAGAAGAAATGTCAAAGATATTTTTCTAATCAAAAAACAGTACCGAACCATGAAACCTGCTACCGTAATGTTCTGGGCCGCTGTTTCAAAAACCTGGAGGTTTCCCATCACTTTAGTCGATCAAGACGCCACAAATTAGCGCCAAATGTTATGTTGACAACATTCTGAGGCCAATGTTGGAATGTACTGAGGATCACTTCGGCGAGGACACTTTGTAAATTTTAACATTCCCTTAAAGCGGTGTCACTGGTACAGAGATCATATTCCCATGTTCCAGGTTTTGATCCAAAGAAATGTGGTCTCCCTGCTCTTGGATCTTAATCCCATGGACTTTTGGGTGTGGTATGGTCCATGCTTGAAACCAATGCATGTGAAAAGTTCATCACAGTGCGGACAGCTTAAAACGTTCTCTATACAACGACCGTGGCAAGAAGTTCCTTCCACAAGAACAGCTGCGTGCCGCGGCAGAAGGTGTTTGCAGGACACTGTAGGTTGCAATAAAATGCAAATGGGGACAATTACAATAATCATTGTGATAGTGACAAAATGTATACTTCGCTTTATTTTACTATTAAAAAGGTATTCTTTATTTTGCTAAAAAAAATTGTCATATTTTCGCCGAAAGTGTAATGATTTTTGGTTCGCATTGAATAATGTTAAATATATTAATAAAAATGAATAAGGCTATTTGTATCAACCAGGGTTTTTTTTGCACAGGGGGTATATTTTGTCCTGGAATCAGCGCCTATAGGGTTATGCTCTTCAACTAAGAGCCATAGATTTTGTGTTAAGTAGACTCGTCGGCTTTATTTACTATCACCTCTTCATTTTCCTCTTCCATCCTTGAGTGCAGCCACTGGTGCTTGTGTCCCTTATCGTCACATTCCTTGGTAAGTGATGGAATTCACAGAGTAACTTTTCTGCATCCATAAGAATTGTCACTGATTGTGGTAGGTGTATTTGTACATGGATCCACTCTCCTTTCTGACTGCTTCTTCCAGTCCCTTGTACTTAATTTCCTTTTGACAGCGATTTCGCATTTGGTTAAATTCTATTAAATAATAAAGAGCAGACGTTAAACCCATACTATAATTATATTTATTTGAATAATATATAGGTATGCATTATCGACATGAATCTTCCAGATCGTTTCACGAAAATATTTGTCCTATAGTACGTATACTTGAGTAATTTCTGAGTTCTCGTACAGTTCCTTATCGTCGATCATATGTTACCTGCGGGTATCGCAGATATCAATTGAAATAAAAGTTAAATATAGATTATTAATACTTATTCTAATATGACCGAAAATGTGGAACCATCCGATAACTCGGAACTTATCCATAGTCTTGTACCTTTATTGTTAATGAACGTAAATTGAATTCCTATCTAAAGATTAGACAGTAAAATTAAATGAAAAAATAAGTTCGAAGTTACCATAATATTGGATAATTAAGTTTAATAACTTTGATAAACACCATGAATATAAGTAGCGTAAATACAAGTAACGTTTACTTTTTGAACATTAGACAACTAGCTTTAGGACACTTGTACCAAGAAACAAGTAATACTTGTACTGAAGTAACCAATACTGCCCACACCATACCGGATGATACGGAACACAAAACTTTGTTATCAGTTCAAGTGACTTTACTGACATGTAAGGAAATGTACTTGTATGACTGTATAACAAGTATGATGTACTTGTATGACTGTATAACAAGTATGATGTACTTGTATGACTGTATAACAAGTATGATGTACTTGTATGACTGTATAACAAGTATGATGTACTTGTATGACTGTATAACAAGTATGATGTACTTGTATGAC
>CANNZV010000526.1:53133-126066 GCA_947561585.1 Caprella mutica
CTCCTCCTCCCTCAACCCCCCCCCATCTATCTTCCCTCTTTCCCTCCCTCCCCTCTCTTTCCCTCTTCCCCTCTTCCCCCACTCCCCCCATCTACTTCCCTCTTCCCCCACTCCCCCCCATCTACTTCCCTCTTCCCCCCACTCCCCTCTCCATCTTCCCTCTTCCCCCTCTTCTTCCCTCTTCCCCTCCCATTTCTTCCCTCTTCCCCACTCCCCCATCTACTTCCCTCTTCCCCACTCCCCATCTACTTCCCTCTTCCCCCACTCCCCCATCTTCCCTCTTCCCCCACTCCCCATCTACTTCCCTCTTCCCCCACTCCCCCATCTACTTCCCTCTTCCCCCATCTACTTCTCTCTTCCCCCACTCCCCCATCTACTTCCCTCTTCCCCCACTCCCCCCATCTACTTCCCTCTTCCCCCACTCCCCCCATCTTCTTCCCTCTTCCCCCCTCCCCCATTTACTTCCCTCTTCCCCCACTCCCCCATTTACTTCCCTCTTCCCCCACTCCCCCATCTACTTCCCTCTTCCCCCACTCCCCCATCTACTTCCCTCTTCCCCCACTCCCCCATCTACTTCCCTCTACCCCTACTCACCCATCTACTTCCCTCTACCCCTACTTCCCTATTCCCCCACTCCCCCATCTACTTCCCTCTTCCCCCACTCCCCCATCTACTTCCCTCTTCCCCCATCTACTTCCCTCTTCCCCCATCTACTTCCCTCTTCCCCCACTCCCCCCATCTACTTCCCTCTTCCCCCACTCCGGGCACTCCCCCATCTACTATCCTCTTCCCCCACTCCCCCCATCTACTTCCCTCTTCCCCCACTCCGGGCACTCCCCCATCTACTATCCTCTTCCCCCACTCCCCCCATCTACTTCCCTCTTCCCCCACTCCCCCCATCTACTTCCCTCTTCCCCCACTCCCCCCATCTACTTCCCTCTTCCCCCACTCCCCCCATCTTCCCTCTTCCCCCACTCCGGGCACTCCCCCATCTTCTTCCCTCTTCCCCCACTCCCTCCATCTTCTTCCCTCTTCCCCCACTCCGGGCACTCCCCCATCTTCTTCCCTCTTCCCCCACTCCCCATTTACTTCCCTCTTCCCCCACTCCCCCATCTACTTCCCTCTTCCCCCACTCCCCCATCTACTTCCCTCTTCCCCCACTCCCCCATCTACTTCCCTCTTCCCCCACTCCCCCATCTACTTCCCTCTTCCCCCCACTCCCCCATCTACTTCCCTCTTCCCCCACTCCACCCATCTACTTCCCTCTTCCCCCACTCCACCCATCTACTTCCCTCTTCCCCCACTCCCCCATCTACTTCCCTCTTCCCCCACTTCCCCATCTACTTCCCTCTTCCCCAACTCCCCCATCTTCTTCCCTCTTCCCCCACTCCCCCATCTCCTCCCCTCTTCCCCCATTTCCTCCCCTCTTCCCCCATCTCCTCCCCTCTTCCCCCATCTCCTCCCCTCTTCCCCCATCTCCTCCCCTCCTCCCCAAGCTGTGCCACACACTCCCCGTCCTTGGGCATCACGTACACACTAACACACACACTCACAGTACCTGCAGTTCTCTAAACGCATTCCGCAACTGCAATTACCTGCGCACTAGCCCACTATTTCCCTAACTAATGCAATTTAGCTAATTAATTTCCTAGGTGTACCCTGGACACGGTAACACAAAGGGTATGGTAACTAGCAGATGACGCTAAAATATGACTTCACATTTTTCGTCTGTGCCCCAGCGGCTCATAATACCTCGTATTTGCAAGTTAATATCGAGAACTTCAAAGTCAATTTATAAGCGTTTCGTGATATAAATAGTAAAAATAGTGATTGAAACTAGAATTTTAATGTATGGATATAATTCAGGTGTGTTGTTATTGTTCTCTTCGTTTACTTATCTCTAAGAAATAGGGTCTTGAACATGTGCTACCTAGGAGCCTGAACCTGTGCTAGTTAACTGCGAAACTCTAGTTCCTATGAATAACATCAAGAAATAAAATAATGGAAGTACAATTCAACTAATGCCTAGTTAGTAATTGATAAGAAAAAAATTAATTTAGTAGTGACTAAGTTTAGGTAGGTAGTCCCCATGTTTCAAAGTGTGGACAGAGTCCACTGGAGACTCTCCAAGAATATATTTAGGTATAATATCTAAATAATAAAAGTTTTATTTGTGGGTGGATATAATTATATTATTAGTACAACTATATGCAAAAAATATGTAACCATAACGATTATAAACTATCCCGTAGCAATCAATGCAATTTAAGATTTTCCGGTCACTACGCGGTCACGTCAAACAATCGAAGTAATTTCGATCAGCTTATAAAATACCCTATATAGTCAGTATATCCTGAGTGTTCCTAGGTAGTTAGCAACAAAAGAAATACTTAAGAACTTTATTAGAGATACTTTAGAAGGTACATCATTGGCGCATTGGTACACAGTGTCGCCAAACTTAGCGCACAGTGTCCCCAATGGCGACACTCTTAGTTACAGTCACTTCTCTTACTTCATTAACAGTTTCTGGTGATTTGAAGTGTCCTGTACCCCTTATTAAACTATGTCATCAAAATTGATTGCAATGTTAGCACATGGGGTAAGTTTCAAGTTATCGGACAGATCCACATTTTCGTTCATACAAGGAAAAAAATATAATTTGATATTTCAACTCGTTTTTTAATTGGTAACTAAACTAAAATATATTCGATGATAAAATACCAAACAGCGGCAGAAAATGTTGTGGTGGAGCCATAGAAGATTGGGAGGATGCCTGGCGTAATCTTCTATGGCCCCACCATAAATTTCTCTATCTTAATATTCTATGGCCCCACCATAGCTTTATCACTGGGTAGCGATGCATTAGGTTCTGATGAGGGTCATCTTTACGGTAGCTATGACGTCATCACCACCTACCACCTTTTTTTTCTCTTTTTCCCATTGTTTGTATGATGTCATTTCTTGGCTAGAAATAGCTACTCTAGAGTGTTAATTATATAACAGTGCTAATGTGCTATAGAAACACATGTTGATACCATTGAAATTATTTTAAATATTATTGATATGTGGTAAGTTACGAATTATCGCACAGTTCCACATTTCCGATCATGTAAAAATATTCAATATTTTAACTCGTTTTCTAGTTGGTATCCATGATACCTGAAGGTATCATGGATACTATTTAAAATAACGAAAACGAGTGAAATACTAATTAATATGATCGGGAATGTGGAACTGTTCGATAATTCGTAATTTACCATAATATATCTATGATAATGCATAGTCAATATTAACCCGTATTTAACAAAATAACTGAAAAAAGTGTATGCCATGTGGCTGTACACATGCCATGTGGCTGTACACATGCCATGTGGCTGTACACATGCCATGTGGCTGTACAACCAGTGGTTGGGGCAACTCCTTGTAGGTCTCAACCCCTGATCTGCGGAGATATAAAAGGTTGCGATTGTCTAACCCTTGCCATGACACCCTACCTACCACACTGACCCCTCCTAGATACTCTCTTGTATCTAGATACCAGCTACACTCTCTAGATACACTAGATACTCTCTTTTAACTCATCTAACTCACTCTATTTATCATCTTCAATGACTATGAACTGAGAGAGTTCTTTATTACTGGCATTCCAGGAGAGGTATGTTGTATACCTGCCTGTGTACGTTCTTATGTACGCTCCTTACACACACACACATCTGACGCACACAGCATACCTACACACTGGATGGACATACGCGCCATTTAATAGCTTTGCGTCAAGGTATGCTGTAGATGCCTGTACACAGTGGATGGTAGTGTTGCACAGCACTGTACATCTCAGGTAAAGCTGTGTACTTTTCATTCATGAATTTCACCGTTCATTTCATGTGTTCTTATCTTAGAGACTCTACACACAGGGGCAAACAGCTTCAATGATTAGTGGCTATTCAGTTATTTATCTAAAGACATTTTATAGAATATAATTAGTGTAGTTAACTATTTGTATAATGATTGAGATTGATAGAAATGAATTGGTTATCATATGATATAATGTTACATTTTCCCTTAGTTTTGGGTTTGCCCCATCAATGTCTTAGTTTTGCCCCATCAATGCCTTAGTTTTGCCCCATCAATGCCTTAGTTTTGCCCCATCAATGCCTTAGTTTTGCCCCATCAATGCCTTAGTTTTGCCCCATCAATGCCTTAGTTTTGCCCCATCAATGCCTTAGTTTTGCCCCATCAATGTCTTAGTTTTGCCCCATCAATGTCTTAGTTTTGCCCCATCAATGTCTTAGTTTTGCCCCATCAATGTCTTAGTTTTGCCCCATCAATGTCTTAGTTTTGCCCCATCAATGCCTTAGTTTTGCCCCATCAATGCCTTAGTTTTGCCCCATCAATGCCTTAGTTTTGCCCCATCATGTTAAGTGTTTATTTGTTCGCTGCTTGACTTTGGTTTTCCTGTGAACTTTGTAACCAGTTACCGGAATACACCTGTGTTACCTTTACCAGTTACCGGAATACACCTGTGTTACCCTTACCAGTTACCGGAATACACCTGTGTTACCATTACCAGTTACCTGAATACACCTGTGTTACCTTTACCAGTTACCGGAATACACCTGTGTTACCTTTACCAGTTACCGGAATACACCTGTGTTACCTTTACCAGTTACCGGAATACACCTGTGTTACCTTTACCAGTTACCGGAATACACCTGTGTTACCTTTACCAGTTACCGGAATACACCTGTGTTACCTTTACCAGTTACCGGAGGGTATTTACCTGTGTTACCCTTACCAGTTACCGGAGGGTATTTACCTGTGTTACCCTTACCAGTTACCTTAGGGTATTTACCTGTGTTACCTTTACCATTTACCGGAATACACCTGTGTTACCTTTACCAGTTACCGGAAGGTATTTACCTGTGTTACCTTTACCAGTTATCGGAAGGTATTTACCTGTGTTACTTTTACCAGTTACCGGAAGGTATTTACCTGTGTTACTTTTACCAGTTACCGGAAGGTATTTACCTGTGTTACTTTTACCAGTTACCGGAAGGTATTTACCTGTGTTACTTTTACCAGTTACCGGAAGGTATTTACCTGTGTTACCTTTACCAGTTACCGGAAGGTATTTACCTGTGTTACCTTTACCAGTTACCGGAAGGTATTTACCTGTGTTACTTTTACCAGTTACCGGAAGGTATTTACCTGTGTTACTTTTACCAGTTACCGGAAGGTATTTACCTGTGTTACCTTTATCAGTTACCGTAAGGTATTTACCTGTGTTACCTTTACCAGTTACCGGAGAGTATTTACCTGTGTTACCTTTACCAGTTACCGGAAGGTATTTACCTGTGTTACCTTTACCAGTTACCGGAAGGTATTTACCTGTGTTACCTTTACCAGTTACCGGAAGGTATTTACCTGTGTTACCTTTACCAGTTACCGGAAGGTATTTACCTGTGTTACCTTTACCAGTTACCGGAAGGTATTTACCTGTGTTACCTTTACCAGTTACCGGAAGGTATTTACCTGTGTTACCTTTACCAGTTACCGGAAGGTATTTACCTGTGTTACCTTTACCAGTTACCGGAAGGTATTTACCTGTGTTACCTTTACCAGTTACCGTAAGGTATTTACCTGTGTTACCTTTATCAGTTACCGGAGAGTATTTACCTGTGTTACCTTTACCAGTTACCGGAGAGTATTTACCTGTGTTACTTTTACCAGTTACCGGAAGGTATTTACCTGTGTTACCTTTACCAGTTACCGGAAGGTATTTACCTGTGTTACTTTTACCAGGTAAGTGTGTCACTTTTGTGATGAAATATCATAACACTCTCTGTTACAATATACAATAACCCCCCCCCCCTTCATTTCCTCCATACCTGTCCTAATGCCCCCCCCCCCCCCGGGGGGTGGTTTGCAACACACCCACCCTCTGACTGCAGCGTTACCACTAGGGCATACCTTTGACCACTGGGGCAAGTTCCGCTTTATCGCACACTCTCTCATTCACGATCATATAAGGAGATGTATTTAATCATATGTTAATTCGTATCCATGATGCGTCCTGCAGGTATCATCACTATCATGGATACGATATTAGTTACATTATATGTTTCTTATATGATCGTAAAATAGTTCAGTTCGATCAAGCGGAATTTAACCCAGATATCGAATTAGATTATAATTTAAATCTTATAGTATGTAACTGTATATTAACTGTTTGAATTAGAATGTATCTAGTGTACCGATAGTACAGTCAGGAATCTTTTTCAGTGACTGTACCTGCGAGTTCTTTCTTCAGTCTCATTTTTTTGTTTTCTTTAGGTGCAAACTGGTTGTGACTCCTCCTTCATTGGCTCTGCTTTATATTCTACAACAAAGAAATCATTTAAATCACCAAAACCGTCTTACCAAAGCTTTTAGGAACTTTTAGAGCTATAATTGTGAGGATATTAGATCTTTAATAAATAGAACAACCACATCTAGGTACACGCGTAAGCTCCGCCCCTTTTATGTACATACTGACGGACAGTGTTCTGTGCGTGCGTTCGTACATCCACACACGCCACCTAACGTGACTTGCATAAACTAAGTCGACCGAGGTTGTGAATTCTTTTTGAGAGAAATATACTTACCATATAAGGAATGAAGATAGTATTATTCCAGTGCAGCTTGGAATACATTAACTCTTACGTCATTTTAACTGTTATTAGTAGGAATGTGACAATAGGGTCCCGACTGTTCTGACTGTTTCTTCAGGTCCCTAGTATTCAATTTCCTGTTGACGTAAGCTATATGATTTTTGGTTCAAATGTTTCCGAAACAGATGTTAAACCCCTTCTAAATATACTTATTATTGACCCCCTAACCCCCCTTATCGAACACAATGGTAGTGTCAATGTACTGGACAATATTACCTGATATATTGACTGTGACGTCATCAGCGACTATAATGGGTTAACGTTACACTGTGCTTTCACATTTTGTACTTGGGGGTAACTTACGAGTTATCGGTCAGTTATTTATTTTCGATAATATAATAACAACTCGTTATTTTAATCAGTATCCATGATACCAATAAAAATAACGAGTTGAATGATAATAATTATTATGATATTTTTCCTTATGTGATGCGTAACTGTCCGATAATTCGTAACTCAGCCTATAAGTTGTTTTTATTATATTAGTGTAGATTCACTATAGTCATATTAGGCAATGTTTGTTCTAATGTTTGATATTCACTGCCTAAGTCTCCAGATGAGTCTATATAACTCATGCTAATTACTATTGTAGCTAATGTGAGTAAAATATACCCATATTCTTATTACCTATTACTAGTGCGAGTTAGTAGCTTTTCTGCATCCATGAGCTTTGTCACTTACAGGTGGTAGGTGACTTTGTTCATGGAGCCACTTTTCTTTCTGACTGCTTCTTCCAGTCCCTTGTAACCGATATGGTCTTTGGTTATAGATGTTAAATACATACTAATGAATTAATTATTTAGGTCATATTGTCCCACGGTTTCCCTTATTAAATATCACCCTAATGATTCAACTGTTATAGGAGGGGGGGGGGTGTAATTGATGGAATTACCCCTAGAATTATAGTGTGAGGGGAAATATAGGTGAGGTGCTTTATAGGCTGTGACACTATAAATAGCGACACGTAATAAATAGGATAGTATTGGTTATAAAAATGAAGGTTTAAAAACTTTGTATTTTCCTATTTTAAAGAAACTATTATGATAATGAACTTAAATCTTAACGTGTAGTTTTGTTGTATCCGCTAGTTTGTTGTAATGCTCACTTCATGGTTGTTTAATGGCCTGGCAGGGGATTCCGATATACAAGTCTCTTTATATATATATATATTCTGCGCAATTTGTCGATTTTGCACAATCTCGAGAATACGCTGCGCATTTTTAGGATCTTGAAAATGTGCGACAATCTCGAGAATGTTGCCCATCTTTTAAGGTCCTAAAAATGAGCTGCGCATTCTCGCATGTAATAGCGTGTGCTTGTGATTTTATGAATATTTTTTCTCAATTTTTTCTTTAATTTAAAAGACGATATTTTTTCATTAAAAACAAAGGGAACACAAATGAGGTTAATTCCAAACGTTTGGTAGAATGTTTGATATTTCAGTCAAATTAAAATACCAGTTTTGTTCAAGACTTCAAGTTTTCTTTAAGTAACTAACTCAAGCTTAATTACCAATATATTACCAAGTTATTATGTATAGCTTTAACTATCATATTTTGATGAAATGGACCAATTAAATGAATAAGTAATTGATTCTACTCCATCACTGTTGGTCCTGCTTCATACGCTTTACCTGCCATGCACACTCTCGAGATAGTCGCGCATTTTGAAGATTATAAAAACGCTCAGCGCAATCTCGAAATTGTACAATTCGGCAAATGGCACAGAGCATATATATCTGAATAATCTCTTCACTGTACATTTTTCGAATGATTGTCTTATAATTATTCATATTTAACTTTTCTGAAATGAAGAAATAACAAGAGAAATAACTAAATTGGTAGCCAAAGATAGATACCAAGACTTCATTTATTGTAAATAAAATACTCAGTTAAGGTACGTTTTGCATGTAGCGATTGTTGCGATCATCGCCTAGTGATATGACTACATTGAAGTAGTGCACAGTGATAATCGCTCGTAGCATAACAGCCCCATAGGAATAGCATTGAACTAGTGTTTGGCGATTGATCGCTGAGCGATGATCTCAACGCTGCTACTACTGTGACGTCATAGTCTGCATTGCCAATTTGCTAAGTTTTAGCCAATAAAAACAAAGTTCCCTTTTTTTTTAGTTTCATTCACTATACTAAGTTTCCTCTTTATTTATTTAATTAAATTACTGCAGTAAAATGCTGCCATTCATATTTTGCAATGCGTCTATTTATTTGACTATTAGAATATATTCTCATTCATTGATTTTTCAAAAGTAATTGATATTTTCATTTGTTATTGCTATGTTTTAAATACATTATAATACCATATCCATAATAAATTATCGGCATTAGAATATAAATATATTGAATTATATTCATAATTTAAATCACCAAATTATTATCTGAATAGTGATAGTTTTAATATTTAACAATTTTCTTTTTTGTAATTAGTGCCATAGTTACGATATATTCTACAACTTTCATTTCGTATTAGTGTACATCTTACGTCAGTGCTTAGGGTAGGTACCAAGTTATCGGACAGTTCCACATTTTCGATCATGTAAGAAAAAAGTATACAATAGCTGTTAAGATAGCGAGGGTAATTATAATTAAAGTATAGTTTTTCTTCTGATCGAAAATGTGAAACTGTGCGATAACTAGGTACTTACCTTACTAACCTTATTAACTCAATGCTAACAAACATTAACATTCACCTTGCAGTTGAAGACAGAGAACAATTAGAGAGTGTGGTGTTATTAAAGAGATGAAGATATTATTTAAAGAGATTAGTATGAACTACTAATGGTATTAGACTTAACACCTTGACTACGGTTTGGTACACAGAGGGTGACGTTAAAATGACACCGATGGTACACTCGTTACATAGAATTAGAATTAATTAAAATTATGTCAGCTAGTACATCAGACAAAAATATCCGTTCTAAGAGCCATGCAGCTCCTACAACGACCTCTTTAAATTAAATAGTTTAACTAATATTAATTCGTCTATTAAAATTTCTAGTCAAACATCGATTTTATTCAAAGGGATTTTATTCACAATCAACACTTAGAGTATTTTTTTCTGATTTTCCTCTACATTTTCTTTGATTAGAAAAGTTATATAGAAATTAAATAGAGGTGTAACTATTCTATATTTTTACGTATTTCTTATATCTATTTAGTTGATAATATCTTTAATTATTTTACCTACCTTATTATTTCGTACATTTATATGATTAAGTTATATAAATAATATAATATTTTCATTATAAATTTTTATTTATTAATAATCTGAGATAGTTTACCTTCAATAGCGTTTCTTTGAAATGCTGTTAAAGAAAACTTACAAAGTGTAAATTACCAACTGAACTAATTATGTGACCTCACAGCAAACGCTAGATCTGTATAGCGACCTCTTTTCAGGTACATATTCTGTCGTTGTACGAGCTTTACCTGTAACTAGTTCCAGTTTGACACATTGAAGTAGTTTTTTTCTTATAACAGGTCTTGAATCTGTGTATAAATTCTTTTAATATACTCTTATTCATTAAATACTCTCATTTTCATACCGTGTGGTATACATTTGCACCATATCGTAGTCACCATGTCAAACTCTTGTACTAAGCCTACTTTTTTGTTCCAGATGACTACTCGAGGGTGTCCTTAGCAGGCTCAGGCTCAGAGGGCGATGACTACATTAACGCTAACTACATTCGGGGTGCAGGGGGGTCCCGGGCCTATATCGCCTCCCAGGGACCCCTTCAACACACCCTCACTGACTTCTGGTTGATGGTGGTACAGTGTGATGTGCAGGTGATAGTGATGGCGAGCAATGAGACGGAGGGGGGAAAGGTAACTAGTTTATGAAGATAGGGGTGTTATTTAGAGGTGACATGCTGAAATGTGAAATAAATATTGAATTTTTAGTAAACTAAGTTACGAATTATCAGTCGGTTTCACATCTTTGGTCATATAAGAAAAAATGATATAATTAATATTACTAAATTTTAGTTAGTATCCATGATACCTGCAGGTATCATGGATACCAATTAAAATTTGAATCTAATAATAGTTATTATATCGTTTTTCTTATATGACTGAAGATGTGAAACCGACTGATAATTCGTAACTTATCATTTTATTCCAAAGTTGACTAAGTTTTCTATAGCTATTTCTTAATGTGCTTATGATAAATGAACTATTATATCACTGTGATGTGCTTGTAACCCGTTACTGCCCCTACAGACAAAGTGCGAGTGCTATTGGGTCTGCTCCAAAGAAGAGGACAGACACTTTGGAGATGTGCATGTGAGCTTCGTGAAATGTCGCCAGGTGTGTCCTGACTTCTTGGTGAGGACACTGAAGATCACCTTCACCAACGACACTGGAGAGAGAGGTGAGTGTTAGGGTGTGAGAGAGGTGGGTGATAGGATGTGAGAGAGGTGGGTGATAGGATGTGAGAGAGGTGAGTGATAGGGTGTGAGAGAGGTTAGTGATAGGGTGAGAGAGAGGTGAGTGATAGGGTGTGAGAGAGGTGAGTGATAGGATGTGAGAGAGGTGAGTGATAGGGTGAGAGAGAGGTGAGTGATAGGGTGTGAGAGAGGTGAGTGATAGGATGTGAGAGAGGTGAGTGATAGGGTGAGAGAGAGGTGAGTGATAGGATGTGAGAGAGGTGAGTGATAGGATGTGAGAGAGGTGAGTGATAGGATGTGAGAGAGGTGAGTGATAGGGTGTGAGAGAGGTGAGTGATAGGATGTGAGAGAGGTGAGTGATAGGATGTGAGAGAGGTGAGTGATAGGGTGTGAGAGAGGTGGGTGATAAATGGTAGGGTGAGAGAGGGGAGTGATAGGGTGAGAGAGAGGAGAGAAATAGAGGAGTGTCACAATGATATAGGGATCTTCAAAAGGCACAAAATACCCATTCAAGGAAGACCCCTGTATACAGCCAACTGTGCGCCTGACGTTGGGTTAACAACGGAGCATGGTGTATCTCTCTCACTTAGCTACTCCCTACTTGGAGCCTATGCACTCCAAACCGTATTTTTTCCTGGACTTTGTCAGTCACACCCGCCAATCACTGCCCCTGTCACAGGGGCCACCTGAAGGCGATCCCTGAGATGGTGTCTACGTCATTCAATCCCTGTGACAGGACGCCGGGTGTAACCTGATCTCTCTCGCAACGGAAAGGCGCCAGGTTTTTCTCTTAGTTGGTTGGAGTTGAGGTGAGAGTTCTGTCAGTAACAGAAGAGTCTTCAACTCTCCCATCTCAACTCTGAGGTCAAATCAATGAGGCGCTTGACAGCTTAGTAAGCCAACTCACTGAGTATCTAATCAAGACGCCTTTTGAATGTGTCAACAGTCACGCTGCTTACAACATTTTCTGGCAGTCTGTTCAACCCATTACAGATTTTTGCCAGCATGAAGTTTTCCAGCTGATCAGTGGGGAACCTAGATAATAATTAACCTAATTATAATTAAGTAAGCCATGCTCGACCTATCCCTCGAAGGATCTTAAAAGTTTCAATGAGTTGATCCCGCAAATGTCGCTTCTCAAGCGTCAAGAGGCCAAAGTCTTCTAACTGACGTGCGTATCCCTTGGATCGGATTTCAGGTACAAGTTTAGTCGCCTTCACTTGCACCCGCTCCAAGTGTTGGAATCCGTTCGCACCGTCGGTGACCAGAACTGGACCGCAAACTGCAAAAGAGGTCTTACCAGAGAGTTGTAAAGTGTGAGCACTGTTTCTCCTTCGGTATCTGAATCGCCTCTTGATGTACCCTAGGATCTTGTTTGCTCTCTTCTCAGCTTACAGGTACTGTCAAGAGAACTTGGGATCCCTGGTGATCATCATTGAAAGATTCTTCTGTGCATCAGTGGGTCATATTGAAGCTCCAAGTAGCGTGTAGGCAACTTCAGCGTTTCTACGACCAGCATGAAGTTCACTTGTTCACGTTGATTGGTATCTGCCCATTTTCTGACCATTCTCCGATCTTGAAAAGATCAAGTTGGAGTTGTCCGATGGCTTCTGGACTTGCAGCGTTGATGCCAATCTTTGTATCATCAGCAAATTTGGATTCCCTACTGACGAGTCCTACGTCAAGGTCTTTTATGTGAATAATAAAGAGCGGAGAGCTGCTCCGCTGGTTACGGAGCTCCACAAAGAGGCCACGCCATTGACCATCACCCTTTGTCGACTGTTATTTAACCATGACCTGTTCCATTGTAGGACTTGACCGCCCACACCAATAGCTACTATTTTCGCCATTGGTCTCTTGTGAGGTACCGTGTCAAATGCCTTCTTGAAATCAAGGTAGACGATGTTAACAGCTTTGGATTTGTCATGCTCCCGAAGAACGAACGTAGTAGAAGAACTCTAGTTAGTTTGTCAGGCATGACTTTCCGCGAAGAAAGCCATGCTGACTCTTTCTTACGAGCTGGTGTTATTCCAGGTGATCCAAAATCCTATCCTTGATGATGGATTCAAGCAGCTTTCCAGTAACCAACGTCAAACTAATCGGTCTGTAGTTGCTGCTGTCGGTGGTCTCACCTGTCTTGTAGATTAAAGTCACATCCGCGATCCTCATGTCGTCGGCAACCTCGCCCGACTCCAAAGTGACATTGAAGATCTGTTGCAGATGTGCCGACAAGCTATCCTTCACCTTCTTCATCACTGTCGGTAAGACTCCATCAGGACCTGCTACCTTGTTAGGGTCCAGTTTTCCAAGTTTGTTCACTACCTTTTCAACAAATCTCAGTCAGTGACTTTCGTCCCTCGTAGTGAATTATGGGGTCAGGGGTGCCAAGTGCATCATCCCTGGTGAAGACACTGACGAAATAACTGTTGAGTTCAGAGACGATGTCGGCATCCGAAGTTGCCAACAATCCTTGGGTTGTCCTGATTGGTAAGATGGAGCTTCTGGAGGGCTTTCTGCTATTAGAGTAAGCGAAGAACTCCTTAGGTCTGCCCCTGCAGGCCAATGCATCCCTGTGTTCCTCCGCTACTTGACCAATTTCCGTTGGTCTGTGGGAAATCTCTCAGTTGGTGAGTCTTGGCTGAGACGTAGATTCGTTTCCTTCTCTGAATCTCTCTGCCAAGCTCGTTGTGGAACCATTTATGACTAACCTTCATGGAACCACCTACCCTTTTCCTTGGTATGCGTCGGTCCTGGATTGAGATGTAATTTGCCTTAAAGCCCCGCCACATCTGATCAGGTGAAACTGGAAGTTGAGGCCGTAATGCCTGAAGATCACGAGTGAAACTCTCTTAATCGACTCTTCTCAGATTCAGAGTACTTCTATGAGAATCTTCTTTTGTTCCACTTTAACTCTCACTCTGAAAGAGACGGCATTATGGTCACTGGTACCCAAACATTTAACAACCTAGATCTGAGAAACCTGATCTTCGTCAGTAGTGAATTTAATTTATAGCGTATTTTCGCTAGCGTGATAGTGTGAGAGAGCTGAGTGATAGGATGAGAGAGCTGACTCGCTGAGTGATAGGGTGAGAGAGCTGAGTGATAGGGTGAGAGGGCTGAGTGATAGGGTGAGAGGGCTGAGTGATAGGGTGAGAGGGCTGAGTGATAGGGTGAGAGAGCTGAGTGATAGGATGAGAGAGCTGAGTGATAGGGTGAGAGAGCTGAGTGATAGGATGAGAGAGCTGAGTGATAGGGTGAGAGGGCTGAGTGATAGGGTGAGAGGGCTGAGTGATAGGGTGAGAGAGCTGAGTGATAGGATGAGAGATGCGAGTGATAGGGTCAAATTTCATATGGAACATTATTTATGCAGATTTGTAGGCACATCTTACAGTCACAATGGAAAGATAGATTCTTATCGGAGAGTATTTAATTGCTTTATTTTAACTATTTGTATTCAACAGAGAGTCGCCTGGTGTGTCAGTTCCACTACTCCCTTTGGCCTGATCATGGGGTACCTGATACTGTCAGACCACTCCTAGCGATGGTGAAGCTAGTGCGGGAGTGCCAGGCTAGTGAAACACTGCCGCTACTCGTCCACTGCTCGGCAGGTTGCGGCAGAACTGGCACCATTTGCGCCATAGACCATGTGTGGACACTGCTAAGAACAGGGGTGAGAAATTAGAATATTCAACTTTGATTTTACGTAATTTTTTTGGTAAGACAATATTTTAACATTAAAAACAAGAAGGGGAACTTAAAACAGGGAACTTTAATGATTTATTTAAATATGAATACTTAAATTCTATCTTCTTGAATTCTTCAAATGATGAATTATTGATATCCAATTCACACAATGTAAAATTTATCGAAATAATAAGAAAATAAGTAGGGTAAAGTTCAAGTTATCGTACTGTTCCACATTCATATTATAATAAAGTTAGATAATGATTATTAAATTCTTTTTCATGATAGAAAAAGTGGAACCGTCCGATAACACGAAACTCTTTATTTCCCTATAAACTATTTGGTGGCTAGTGATACCCTAACAATCTGCATTTAGGGTAACTATTTCTCTTTCCCCCCCCTAGCGTTTACCAGAAAGGGTTGACTTGCTCTCCATAGTTAAGGACATGAGGAGACAGAGGGTGGCCATGGTGCAGACTAAGGATCAGTACGTACTGCTACACAGAGCTGTCAAGAGACTCTTCATGGATAGGTATGTTACACCCAGACTAAATAGTGTGCCTCTTCCACTCGCCAGATTTAACCTTTTATGCCCTAAGGGGACATATTTGTCCCCTTGCAAGTGATGTATTTTGCCGTTTTTGGAGATGTTTTCCTTTAACGATATGATAAACTTTTTCATATATTAGAGCACATGTGTACTCTTTCATATAGTAGAGCACATGTGTACTCTTTCATATATTAAAGCACATGTGTACTCTTTCATATATTAGAGCACATGCGTACTCTTTCATATAGTAGAGCACATGTGCACTCTTTCATATATTAGAGCACATGTGTACTCTTTCATATATTAGAGCACATGTGTACTCTTTCATATAGTAGAGCACATGTGTACTCTTTCATAGAGTAGGGCACATGTGTACTCTTTCATATATTAGAGCACATGTGTACTCTTTCATATAGTAGAGCACATGTGTACTCTTTCATATATTAAAGCACATGTGTACTCTTTCATATATTAGAGCACATGTGTACTCTTTCATATAGTAGAGCACATGTGCACTCTTTCATATATTAGAGCACATGTGTACTCTTTCATATAGTAGAGCACATGTGTACTCTTTCATATAGTAGAGCACATGTGTACTCTTTCATATATTAGAGCACATGTGTACTCTTTCATATAGTAGAGCACATGTGCACTCTTTCATATAGTAGGGCACATGTATACTCTTTCATATATTAGAGCACTTGTGTACTGTTTCATATATTAGAGCACATGTGTACTCTTTCATATATTAGAGCACATGTGTACTCTTTCATATATTAGGGCACATGTGTAATCTTTCATATAGTAGAGCACATGTGTACTCTTTCATATATTAGAGCACATGTGTACTCTTTCATATAGTAGAGCACATGTGTACTCTTTCATATAGTAGGGCACATGTATACTCTTTCATATATTAGAGCACATGTGTACTCTTTCATATATTAGAGCACATGTGTACTCTTTCATATATTAGAGCACATGTGTACTCTTTCATATATTAGAGCACATGTGTACTCTTTCATAGAGTAGGGCACATGTGTACTCTTTCATATATTAAAGCACATGTGTACTCTTTCATATATTAGAGCACATGTGTACTCTTTCATATAGTAGAGCACATGTGTACTCTTTCATATATTAAAGCACATGTGTACTCTTTCATATATTAGAGCACATGTGTACTCTTTCATATAGTAGAGCACATGTGCACTCTTTCATATATTAGAGCACATGTGTACTCTTTCATATTTTAGAGCACATGTGTACTCTTTCATATATTAGAGCACATGTGTACTCTTTCATATAGTAGAGCACATGTGCACTCTTTCATATAGTAGGGCACATGTATACTCTTTCATATATTAGAGCACTTGTGTATGTTTCATATATTAGAGCACATGTGTACTCTTTCATATATTAGAGCACATGTGTACTCTTTCATATATTAGGGCACATGTGTAATCTTTCATATAGTAGAGCACATGTGTACTCTTTCATATATTAGAGCACATGTGTACTCTTTCATATAGTAGAGCACATGTGTACTCTTTCATATAGTAGGGCACATGTATACTCTTTTATATATTAGAGCACATGTGTACTCTTTCATATATTAGAGCACATGTGTACTCTTTCATATATTAGAGCACATGTGTACTCTTTCATATATTAGAGCACATGTGTACTCTTTCATAGAGTAGGGCACATGTGTACTCTTTCATATATTAAAGCACATGTGTACTCTTTCATATATTAGAGCACATGTGTACTCTTTCATATAGTAGAGCACATGTGTACTCTTTCATATATTAAAGCACATGTGTACTCTTTCATATATTAGAGCACATGTGTACTCTTTCATATAGTAGAGCACATGTGCACTCTTTCATATATTAGAGCACATGTGTACTCTTTCATATTTTAGAGCACATGTGTACTCTTTCATATATTAGAGCACATGTGTACTCTTTCATATAGTAGAGCACATGTGCACTCTTTCATATAGTAGGGCACATGTATACTCTTTCATATATTAGAGCACTTGTGTACTGTTTCATATATTAGAGCACATGTGTACTCTTTCATATATTAGAGCACATGTGTACTCTTTCATATATTAGGGCACATGTGTAATCTTTCATATAGTAGAGCACATGTGTACTCTTTCATATATTAGAGCACATGTGTACTCTTTCATATAGTAGAGCACATGTGTACTCTTTCATATAGTAGGGCACATGTATACTCTTTCATATATTAGAGCACATGTGTACTCTTTCATATATTAGAGCACATGTGTACTCTTTCATATATTAGAGCACATGTGTACTCTTTCATATATTAGAGCACTTGTGTACTCTTTCATAGAGTAGGGCACATGTGTACTCTTTCATATATTAAAGCACATGTGTACTCTTTCATATAGTAGAGCACATGTGTACTCTTTCATATATTAGAGCACATGTATATTCTTTCATATATTAGAGCACATGTGTACTCTTTCATATATTAGAGCACATGTGTACTCTTTCATATATTAGAGCACATGTGTACTCTTTCATATAGTAGAGCACATGTGTACTCTTTCATATAGTAGAGCACATGTGTACTCTTTCATATATTAGAGCACATGTATATTCTTTCATATATTAGAGCACATGTGTACTCTTTCATATATTAGAGCACATGTGTAATCTTTCATATAGTAGAGCACATGTGTACTCTTTCATATATTAGAGCACATGTGTACTCTTTCATATAGTAGAGCACATGTGTACTCTTTCATATAGTAGGGCACATGTATACTCTTTCATATATTAGAGCACATGTGTACTCTTTCATATATTAGAGCACATGTGTACTCTTTCATATATTAGAGCACATGTGTACTCTTTCATATATTAGAGCACATGTGTACTCTTTCATAGAGTAGGGCACATGTATACTCTTTCATATATTAGAGCACATGTGTACTCTTTCATATATTAGAGCACATGTGTACTCTTTCATAGAGTAGGGCACATGTATACTCTTTCATATAGTAGAGCACATGTGCACTCTTTCATATAGTAGGGCACATGTATACTCTTTCATATATTAAAGCAAAAGTGTACTCTTTCATATAGTAGAGCACATGTGCACTCTTTCATATAGTAGAGCACATGTGCACTCTTTCATATAGTAGGGCACATGTATACTCTTTCATATATTAAAGCACTTGTGTACTGTTCCATATATTAGAGCACATGTGTACTCTTTCATATATTAAAGCAAAAGTGTACTCTTTCATATAGTAGAGCACATGTGCACTCTTTCATATAGTAGAGCACATGTGCACTCTTTCATATAGTAGGGCACATGTATACTCTTTCATATATTAAAGCACTTGTGTACTGTTCCATATATTAGAGCACATGTGTACTCTTTCATATATTAGGGCACATGTGTACTCTTTCATATAGTAGAGCACATGTGTACGCCTACAATAGTCAAGCACAATTGTGAATTAATTTTTATTTCCTATATATTTTTAGTTAGCTATATATTTTTTTTTGTTCATTGTTTAGCTACATTCTCAAATTCATTCAGTGCATAATGGTTACAGAATGAATTCTTTCCTATGATAGTGTTGTCGGTTAAAATTGACAAAGTTTGACTTTTTTCTTTTTAAACAATATTTTCCCATTAAAAACGAGACACAATTTTGTTTGTTTTGTGTGTCTAACTTCAGCAATTCCCTCAGGTTGGCTCTGATAGATGACCATCCGTACGCCAATGTAGGCTTTGACGGCACTCCACTTGGTGATATAAACTCTTCTTTCCACCAGGATTTACTCTCTGAAAAAACATCTGCTGCCAGTAAGAGAAAAACTAACAATAACGCTTTAGAAATCATTTATATTTAGCTACTGAACAAAATTTAAATTTGAATAGTTCAATTCAATGCAATTCTCTTTGCATCTAAATTATAGAGTAATATAATGTTTAATGAGCAGTTGTCATATTAATATATTTTGTTACAAATAATTGATGTTTCTAGTTAGCTAATTCTTATCTTTTCGATTTGTTTTTCTGAGTTATTCCTGTTTAAGAACATTTATTTTCCTCTATCAGGTCCACAGCAAAGTAATTCTACAGACTTTACCTCCAAAGGTATATCCTCCGCCTTCTCCCTCTCATTGAATGGGTATGCACCCAAAGTGCAACCCCTCCACCATTCCTCCACCCCCTCCACACCCAATAACCACCACCCCCCATTCCACCTCACCCACTCTTCACGCGAAGGCAGCAGATCCAATTCCAAGTCCAGTTTACTGGATGAGGTTGACTCTCCAAGATCTTCACTGAATAAATACGCTAGTCCACTAGGTACCCCTTATGGCACCCCTATGGGGACACCAGGATCTACCCCAGCGGCGACCCCCACCACCACCCCTAACCCTCTCCAAGGTATTGGCCTAAACGCCCCTCCTACCCGCCAACCCCCCTCCTCCCCCCACCCGCTCACACACTCCTTCCCCCATCATATCCTTCAATAGAAAATCAAGCGATTTATCTTACAATTCAAGTCAGGACAAAAGAACACCAGAAACTTCTGGTAGTGATGGTACGCATAGCAAGAGTCACAAATCAAGTAATCTTAGAAGAAGGCCAAGTGTGCAAAAGTTTAAAGAGTTATTCGAATTCAAGAACTCGACTTCGAGTAGCAGCGAAAACAGCGATAACTCCACTCCTGTTGTGAAGCTTTCACGTAGCGCTAGTTCCGTAACACTTCGTAACAATGCTCAGTTATCGGTACAGTCCTCTAGGAATGAGAATAGCGATAGATCCTTACGGTGGAAGCGTAAAGGCTATCTAGGGTCACAGGAGAGTATTAATGTCCCATCCAATGGGGAACCCACTAACAAGTCCCATTTCTCCATTTGTCCCCCTCCTCCTTCAGCTTTCGTGGGAGGTTCTAAATTGAGTAGGAGTAAGGAGAAGCTTTTAGATCACCACATTGATGTAGCCAACAGCGTTGACTATAGCGCCACCGGCAAACCCCCTTCTAGCCCCATAATGTCTAGTCCGTCATCAAGAAGACGTCACCACGGTAAGGTAGTGACGTCATCTTCAACCAATGACTATGAACAAATGTGTAGTGAAAAGCCCGCCCTACCAATCAAGATCAAGAAGAAGAGCAAATCATTTCGTTACAGTCGTGAACACCTTGGAAATAACGTCACTGAAAACGACGTTACAAGTTCAGATGCAACGGTCAAAGGACCAACTGATGTCGGTAACTACTTCAGTTTGGATAGGAACAAGAATGATTATTTGAGTAATTCTCTTAATGATAAACTGCTTGATGGCTGTGATATTTCTGAAGAGATTAAAAGGCTTCAATTTAGCATCTACAGTGACAAGGATGAGAGGAGTTCTGGAGAAACTAAACCTCAAATACCTCCTAAAAAATCAGCTCTTGCTAGATTAAAATCTTGTGTCATTCCTAATGAAAGTAGAGACAGAAATGAAAACTTACATTTGAGGTTTGAAAATCGCGATGTTGAAGCTGACAATAAATCACATTTCGATAAGAATTTACACGCTTCTACATCGCTATCATCTTACAAGTCTTCTCCTAGTTCTGATTCAGAACAAAGTTTATATGATCTGTTACCTTCTGTGTATAATAAAAATCAAAAGAGTTACCAAAATAATAATAATCATGTTCGGACACCCTCGGATGACAGGAATATTTATGTCCCCTTACCTACTAAAAGAACGTCTACTGAAGGTAGGAAGAAGGGGCACGACTATGCTAACTTCAGTGTTGGTGTTGGCAACGAGTTGACTCTGAGTGATGACTCAAGAGCCAATGTTAACACTTCCAGTGACTCGCATCCTTCTCCTAGCGTCAACAGGGGTAGTCGGAGCTCAGTAACAAAGTACATCGACACAATAGATTTCGGCGAACACTCTGGCGAAGGCAGTGAAATAGAGGTTGTGGAGGTGTTCAATAAGGCCTTAGTAGGTGCTAATGATAATAGCAAATCCCATGACATCACCCATAGTAGTTTAGATCCTATCGCTAAGTTAGTCTACAAGGACTGTGAAGATTACCTCCTTCACGGAACCAACAAGTCTCCTGTACCATCTTTGATGCCTAAACATGAAACAAATTCTCTTAGTTCCAATAAATCTTCATCTAGTATAGGATCTGACAAATCTAGAAAACAAGATGTCGATGTGACGAAAGGACAGCGGAAAACCTATTCAATGGATGTCCAAGACTTGACTTCTAAAATTAATATAATTCCACAAGGCTTGCGAACAAGAGAACGTAGGAACAGTTACCGACAGGCTGTGAATCCTTTGGTAGCCAACTGGCGAGCGGAAAAGATGCACAGGAACGTGGAGGACATGAGCAAGAAGTTGGGACATAATATCATTGAAGCTTCTGATGAAACCAATAGCCAATCTTCTTCATCACAAGATGGCGCACCTATTCAAGTGATGAAAGGTGGTGTTCATAAATATGAGACAATTTGGTTTGAGAAAACTAGAGAAACTAGTCGAAGTGATGAGAACATGAGACCTTTTCAGTCTAACGTGGCTGAAGGACAAATTAACAACGACAAGAATTCTTCAGTAAGCACATCCTCTCCAGTATGGGTGAAGAAAGATAAGGTCACTAAGGAGGAGGAGAGTCACAGTGAGGGACTGCAAGGGTTCGTCAATAGTCTCGAGAGAAGTAGAATGATGAAAGATGCGGGGGAAAGCCATAACTCTATTAACAGTATAAACAGGAAAGCTAATCCATCTTCCGTACAACTTAGAAATGTTTCTCGCAAAGAGCCTATCTATGTTAATACAAGCAGACTGATTCAGCAAAAAAATTACACCAATGAACAACAACCTAATTCTTTACCTATCAGAAGTTCACACGAATCTAGGAAGAGTGACGGCAAATCTCATAGTAAATCCCTAGCTCCTCTTACAGCATCCTTTGAATCCTTCCCTATGATAAACAAGCCTCCCGCTCCTTTATCTTCCAACGTGAAGCACAACTCATCAAGATCTCCTGATTATATCAAAGTAGCAGTGTCTGGTAAAGGTGCTGTTCCGCCTAACAGTATTTACGGGCAGATACTACAGCCCCCAACCACTGAAGAACCCTTATACAACACCCCCATTGGGGAACCTACTTACGTATCTAGATCTCAACCAAACTCACGCACTTTCCACAAGAACTCCGGTAGTAAGTACCAGTCAAATGAACCGCACAAAAGAAGTCATCAGTCTAGAGCCCCAACTAAAGGAAATGTTGCCTTCGTTGGTGAGTCAAAAACTTAAATACAATTTAAATATTTTCTTTGCCTTTTAAATGTCTAAGATAATACTCACGTTTTTCTTTGATATGTTTTTAAAGTTAGCAGCCAGTAAGTTGTTTGTTTTACCCGCTAGGTGGCGCGGCAGTTCGCCTGCGCAGACCACGTGACAGGTCAGTAGGAACTGAGTTGGGGTCTAAGAGTCCTGATGATGCGCTGGGAAGTCCTATTGCCCCTCCTAGGATCAAAAGACATTCTTCTATGAGTGGGGGAAGGGATTCTTGTGGGGAATTCGTACCTTCAGGTGGGTTGAAAGAGTAAAATTATAACCCATTATTTTCCATTAAAAATAAGAAAAGAATATTATTTTTCTAAATTCTAATTAGCATTTTCTGTTTCAGGTTCTGGTGATGATGGTCAACATCAAGCTAATGATTCTTCAAACAGAAAGGTTGGTTCTGGTTAACTTAGTCCTATTTCAAACGTGGCTTTTTTTCATGCTGTGGGAACAAAAATGCAGCATCAAAAACGCCCAATCTAAGCGTAGCTTCATATAAAACAAATACTTTTATTCAGTCTTAGCGTCTTTTCATGCACCATTTTTCTGCTATGGCATGAAAAACACGCCCGTGGGGGTGTCATTCTAGTGTCATGGAAATATGAAACTTGATGATCAGGCCAATGATGATGTACAATCATTTCTAGTTAGTTAATTGAATCCACTGAATAATAATGGCGTCTGTTACTTCCAGGAGTATTTCTCTTCTATCCTTCTTCAATAAAAACAAACTTAACATTTAAGATATATCCACATTAAAAATGTCTTTGATAGAAAACATTTACTGACAGCATTAGGTATATCTCTCACTGCATTAGGTATATCTCCACTGCATTAGGTATATCTCTCACTGCATTAGGTATATCTCTCACTGCATTAGGTATATCTCTCACTGCATTAGGTATATCTCTCACAGCATTAGGTATATCTCTCACTGCATTAGGTATATCTCTCACTGCATTAGGTATATCTCCACTGCATTAGGTATATCTCTCCACTGCATTAGGTATATCTCTCACAGCATTAGGTATATCTCACTGCATTAGGTATATCTCTCACTGCATTAGGTATATCTCTCACTGCATTAGGTATATCTCTCACAGCATTAGGTATATCTCTCTCACTGCATTAGGTATATCTCTCACTGCATTAGGTATATCTCTCACAGCATTAGGTATATCTCTCTCACTGCATTAGGTATATCTCTCACTGCATTAGGTATATCTCTCACTGCATTAGGTATATCTCTCACTGCATTAGGTATATCTCTCACAGCATTAGGTATATCTCTCACAGTATTAGGTATATCTCTCACTGCATTAGGTATATCTCTCACTGCATTAGGTATATCTCTCACAGCATTAGGTATATCTCTCACAGCATTAGGTATATCTCTCACAGCATTAGGTATATCTCTCACAGCATTAGGTATATCTCTCACAGCATTAGGTATATCTCTCTCAATGCATTAGGTATATCTCTCACAGCATTAGGTATATCTCTCACAGCATTAGGTATATCTCTCACAGTATTAGGTATATCTCTCTTACTGCATTAGGTATATCTCTCACAGCATTAGGTATATCTCTCACAGTATTAGGTATATCTCTCTCACTGCATTAGGTATATCTCTCTCCATGTTGGTCATGTTCAGCTGTTCCGCGTAACATATCAGGTTTGATTTCTTTCGTATGTTTTCATGTGATTATTTCAAATGCTAAATATGTATCAGTTTCAGTGTTTTAGCTTCAATATTTATCAAAGTTTTTATTCCTATTATTAATGTTGCGTGTTAATTTACTACTAACAAAATGACTGAATTCAAGACAACTTTCAGTGTCGAAAACTACTTGTGTTCTGGATTTAGTTTTATATTATTGACTGTTTTTTCGAATATATTTACGCTGTTATAAAACATAATCTGTTTGCCATTTTTTCTGAAATGTCATCTAGAGTAAATTCAGAAATATCGGACGGTTCCACAATTTCGGTCATAAAACAACATATAATATTTATAAATGAACTTGAATTTTATTGGTAAGTTCCGATAACTCGGGAACTTACCCTAGTTGTATTTCAATGTTAATTAGTTTTGTATATATGCTTTTCAATTGATTACTTTGTACAATGTATATATATTGCACATGTTATATTGTGTATACTATGTATATAGGGTAACATCGAGGTTTTCGGACACTTAATGCTTAATGATTCGTTGCCCATTTTCCGAATACTGTGAGTGTCCAATTACTCAGATGTTCCCTTCTATTTTTCCCTTTTTTCAGTGTATTTTTTCTTCCCAGAGCGAAAAGTATGACAATATGGATGCCTTTGGTCCTCCTCCCGCACTGCCTGCTAAAACAACACGTCCTTACCACTTGGCTCCGGCACTACCTCCGTCAATGCACCCCTCTATACCTTCTAATCACCCTCACAGCTCACCCAATCACCCTCACAGCTCACCCAATCACCCTCACAGTTCACCCTCTAATCACCATCTCAAGCGTTACAGTTACCACAGCAGTAGTAACAACTCTCCTTCTAGCACTCTAACTGCATCGGGCCTTAATGTTCGTCATACCCCTTACATGCACCCTCCTCCCCCCAAACCCTACCTACCTCCCAAACACTCATACCAACTTCCCCAACTCTCCCCTCCCCATGTCAACACCTCCCACAACCATCCCCACACTCCTCCCCAAGCTTTGCAGAGATCTGTCACTTCCAGTGCCATTCTCATATCCCCCAAAATAAGTGAGCAGGCGCATAAACAACTCAATGGTAGAACCAGAAACTTGGACCTGAGTGATACTCAAACTGATGGTCCTGGTGAAATATCCACTGGTGATTCCACCGACTTAGAAAATGGTGGACACAACCAGATCAATGGGACAAAAGACCACATTGTGGACAATAGGTCCACCCCCAATGGGTCCAAATTGTCGGGCTGGTACAAGAAACTAAAAAGTGGGGTCACGCCCACCTCCAAATACGGAATGGTGCAATCGAAGCAAAGTTTCGTGCATCCCAATAAGATATCTAGTGATAAGGTTGACAGTGCCATTACAACTGAGCAAGTAGGCTCTCATCAAATCAAGAAATCAAAAAGTAGCTCTAGTAAAAGAACCAACGGATTTGGTTCATCGTACAAGAAACAAACTGTAGATCAGGTAATCGACGAAGAAAACCTGCAAGATGTTCATAATTCCAATGCATCATCCAATAAGAACAGTAGTAAAAAATCTAGCAAACAATCTACAAAGATCAAAAACTCAAAGAACAATTCCAAATCCAGTACAAAATCTAGCAGATCTTCAGAAGAGAGTTCGAATCTTCAGACAAACACTCCCACTTCTCCGAAACCTCTTGTAAGGGCTTTGGGCAAACTGAAGTTCTTGAAGAGTGGAGGTAATTCTGAGGACTGCAGTGATGGGGTCGTTGCTCCCTATCGGGGTAATCCACTCCAGAAAAGTTCCAGTGTGGGTCACAGTATGTTCAATGCGGTGGTACAAGACTGTGGTAAGAATAGTAGCCATTTTGAACTGCATTCAAAACTAACTACATAAATTTTGTGTCTGGGATGTATATTTTGTATATTGTTAGCATGAAAAGCATGATCTTTGGTTTTTCTAAAATTTATCTGCATGTATCAAATTAACAAATTATAATTATCTTTTGTTTATTGATCAAAACCATTAATTAGCTACATCTAAAAAAATAAAAATATCAACTTTATTTTCATTTGCATGATCGGCTGTTTTTCACTTTGTATGTAAATATCTAAAGTTGTAAAAAATGAATTGATACTTATTTTGAAATTAACATTTTAACTGATTATTGTTGACCTCTAAATATTATAATATCTTATGAATTGTATCAGCTAGAGTATCTAAAAAATATCCATATAGCTACTTGAACAAAATTTCTTGCCAATTTTTGCAGTTTTGGAGGATAGCGCTAGGGTTATGCTCTTCAACTACGAGGTCTTAGATTTAGTGTTACGGAGACTCGTAAGTTGTAACCTTCATTTACTATCACCTCTTCATTTTCCTCTTAGATTTTGTGTTACGGAGACTCGTAGCCTTCATTTACTATGACCTCTTCATTTTCCTCTTCTATCCGTGAGTGCAGTCCCTTGTATTTTATTTCCTTTTGACGTCAGCGACATGGCCTTTGGTTCCGAAGCAGACGTTAAACCCCCTAAAGAAATTCTTCTGATATTCAAGATATGAACTCTTAAATTAATTTAGACTAGGTAAAAATATTTATATTCTGCTTTTACATTTTTTCTTTCTTTTTACGTAGGTTTTCCTCGGTCATCGAAAGGACGTGAGACGTCTATCTCTCCGCCCCCTGCCCGCCAACAGTACTTATAGCGGCGGGCGTTCACTGGGCACCTCTGACCGCCACCACGAGATGGCGCTTAACTATCACAGTGGATGCTAAACATTTTAAACTTTGTACAGTGAACTTTTTCAACCGTTATGCTACTGATAGCCTTTTTAACTGTAGCATTAGAAATAAAAAAGCCTTAAAATGAAGTTTGCCTTACTGCATATCACTATTACTTTATCTCGCACCTAATGGTTAATATAATTAACGGATTGTTCATTAACTGAAATTGTTAACTTAATTCATATGACCTTCGATAATATTTCTTTGTTAACATCTTGACTACGGTTAGGTTCAAAATGCCCATACCTACTTCTACTAGCGACTCTGACGTCAAAATGACACCAATGGTACACAGAAGGTGATACAGTGTCCATACCTACTTCTACTAGTGACTCTGACGTCAAAATGACACCAATGGTACACAGAAGGTGATACAGTGTCCATACCTACTTCTACTAGCGACTCTGACGTCAAAATGACACCAATGGTACACAGAAGGAGATACAGTGTCCATACCTACCTCTACTAGTGACGCTGACGTCAAAATGACACCAATGGTACACAGAAGGTGATACAGTGTCCATACCTACTTCTACTAGCGACCCTGACGTCAAAATGACACCAATGGTACACAGAAAGTGATACAGTGTCCATACCTACTTCTACTAGCGACTCTGACGTCAAAATGACACCAATGGTACACAGAAGGTGATACAGTGTCCATACCTACTTCTACTAGTGACGCTGACGTCAAAATGACACCAATGGTACACAGAAGGTGATACAGTGTCCATACCTACTTCTACTAGCGACCCTGACGTCAAAATGACACCAACGGTACACAGAAGGTGATACAGTGTCCATACCTACTTCTACTAGCGACTCTGACGTCAAAATGACACCAATGGTACACAGAAGGTGATACAGTGTCCATACCTACCTCTACTAGTGACGCTGACGTCAAAATGACACCAATGGTACACAGAAGGTGATACAGTGTCCATACCTACTTCTACTAGCGACCCTGACGTCAAAATGACACCAATGGTACACAGAAGGTGATAGAGTGTCCATACCTACCTCTACTAGTGACTCTGACGTCAAAATGACACCAATGGTACACAGAAGGTGATACAGTGTCCATACCTACTTCTACTAGCGACCCTGACGTCAAAATGACACCAACGGTACACAGAAGGTGATACAGTGTCCATACCTACTTCTTCTAGCGACTCTGACGTCAAAATGACACCAATGGTACACAGAAGGTGATACAGTGTCCATACCTACCTCTACTAGTGACGCTGACGTCAAAATGACACCAATGGTACACAGAAGGTGATACAGTGTCCATACCTACTTCTACTAGCGACTCTGACGTCAAAATGACACCAATGGTACACAGAAGGTGATACAGTGTCCATACCTACCTCTACTAGTGACGCTGACGTCAAAATGACACCAATGGTACACAGAAGGTGATACAGTGTCCATACCTACTTCTACTAGCGACCCTGACGTCAAAATGACACCAACGGTACACAGAAGGTGATACAGTGTCCATACCTACTTCTACTAGCGACTCTGACGTCAAAGTGACACCAATGGTATACAGAAGGTAATACAGTGTCCATACCTACCTCTACTAGTGACTCTGACGTCAAAATGACACCAATGGTACACAGAAGGTGATACAGTGTCCATACCTACTTCTTCTAGCGACTCTGACGTCAAAATGACACCAATGGTACACAGAAGGTGATACAGTGTCCATACCTACTTCTACTAGCGACTCTGACGTCAAAATGACACCAAAGGTACACAGAAGGTGATACAGTGTCCATACCTACTTCTACTAGCGACTCTGACGTCAAAATGACACCAATGGTACACAGAAGGTGATACAGTGTCCATACCTACTTCTACTAGCGACTCTGACGTCAAAATGACACCAATGGTACGCAGACTGTGATACAGTGTCCATACCTACTTCTTCTAGCGACTCTGACGTCAAAATGACACCAATGGTACGCAGAATGTGATACAGTGTTCATACCTACTTCTTCTAGCGACTCTGACGTCAAAATGACACCAATGGTACACAGAAGGTGATACAGTGTCCATACCTACTTCTACTAGCGACTCTGACGTCAAAATGACACCAATGGTACACAGAAGGTGATACAGTGTCCATACCTACTTCTACTAGCGACTCTGACGTCAAAATGACACCAATGGTACACAGAAGGTGATACAGTGTCCATACCTACTTCTACTATTGAATCTGACGTCAAAATGACACCAATGGTACACAGAAGATGATACAGTGTCCATACCTACTTCTATTAGCGACACTGACGTCAAAATGACACCAATGGTACACAGAAGGTGATACAGTGTCCATACCTACTTCTTCTAGCGACACTGACGTCAAAATGACACCAATGGTACACAGAAGGTGATACAGTGTCCATACCTACCTCTACTAGTGACTCTGACGTCAAAATGACACCAATGGTTCACAGAAAGTGATACAGTGTCCATACCTACTTCTACTAGCGACACTGACGTCAAAATGACACCAATGGTACACAGAAGGTGATACAGTGTCCATACCTACCTCTACTAGTGACTTTGACGTCAAAATAACACCAATGTTACACAGAAGGTGATACAGTGTCCATACCTACTTCTACTAGCGACACTGACGTCAAAATGACACCAATGGTACACAGAAGGTGATACAGTGTCCATACCTACTTCTACTAGCGACACTGACGTCAAAATGACACCAATGGTACACAGAAGGTGATACAGTGTCCATACCTTCTACTAAGAGCGACTAAGCTACATCATTTGAGCTAAAAAGAGCTAGTTTGATATTATAGAGAGTCTAGTACCGCGTGGTATATATTTAAACCAAAGCGTGGTTGAGATGTTAATTGATTGACTATCGAATATTCGGTATAACAAAATATCAATGAAATAATTAGAATATTTCGCCATGTGATAGAAAGTAAGAAATGCGTTTTCAGACCCGTAGACTTTTCACCCATGACTTTTTGGGGTTAGAATTTGTTAATAATAGAATTGTGTAATTATTACTGAATAGCACATTTTGTAGGTAATTTACGTTACTAAGAAGCTTTAGGTACCTTGTATATATTCTCTCTTTTATATTGTTATAAGTATTTGAATGTTAATGAATCTCAATTCACCATTTCTACTTAAATCGTAAATTAGTTTAAATGCAATCTCACTAAAGTAAAAGTGCTGCTTTCATGACGATATCTTTCTGTAAATTATTGCCTTCTGTTTTGTATTTATCTATTTATATTATGGTATTAGGTTCTACCGAAATAAAATGAATGAAAAGTGACTATTTATTAACCTACTGTCTTTAATTAGATATTTCAGTGAAATATTTAATTGAAATTTGACTTAATTCTTATTTTGTTTAAAATTTGTATGGTCACAGATTAATGGTAGGTACGATCAATATTGTCGGTGGTAAGTGACTTTGTTAATAGAGTAGCTTTTCTGCATCCATGAGCATTCTCACTGACTGGTGGTAGGTTATTCTATTCATGGAGCCTCTTTCCTCTTCGACTGCTTCTTCAAGTTCCTTGTATTTAAATTTCTTTTGATGTGAGCGATATGGCTTTTTATTGCGAAGCAGACGTTAAAACTCCTAATAAATAAATAGATTTAATTTGTGGTTGTAACTTAATTCCGTATCTTGAAATTTAAAGCTATTGCCTTAATAATTATAGACTTTCCAAACGCAGGATTTATATTGACGAAATGGTTTAAAAACATTAGAGGTTGTAAATTCTTGTGATTGAAAACAGAACGAAACTTGTAAGAAACGTCAAATATATAAGAAAAATAGACAATATACCGTGCATTATTTATTTTTCTTAATTAATATCTAAAGACTAGGATTGTGACAATATGCTTTTTAAATCATAGATCTTAAGAATATCATAAAAGAAACAGAATGAAATGGTATCGAATACTATATAACGCTGGTGCAGAACACTTCTGTATTCTTTAATTCTTTCCGTAATAATTTAAACCTATACTTTAGTTGCTTCATTGCACTCTATTAGCAACATCCGCCTCGACTCTGACGTCACAGTCACCACTGGTTATCATTTTCTGCAAACGTGACAAACTATTTAAGGAAAGACTGTCACTGCATAAATAGTGTGAAGAACAATTAGATCCTATCTACACTATAGGTACTATCAGAGAAAAGAGTCACTGTGATGATGTACTATCAGAGAAAAGAGTCACTGTAATGATGTACTATCAGAGAAAAGAGTCACTGTGATGATGTACTATCAGAGAAAAGAGTCACTGTGATGATGTACTATCAGAGAAAAGAGTCACTGTGAGGATGTATTATCAGAGAAAAGAGTCACTGTGGTGATGTACTATCAGAGAAAAGAGTCACTGTGATGATGTACTATCAGAGAAAAGAGTCACTGTGATGATGTACTATCAGAGAAAAGAGTCACTGTGATGATGTACTATCAGAGAAAAGAGTCACTGTGATGATGTACTATCAGAGAAAAGAGTCACTGTGATGATGTACTATCAGAGAAAAGAGTCACTGTGATGATGTACTATCAGAGAAAAGAGTCACTGTGATGATGTTAATTTCGCAAATCACACTTTTCTAATTTCCTATTATTTTACAAAGTTTACGTCGTGTACTCAGACCAATTTTAAAATATCTACAAGCATAACAAGTACCAAAGTTTCTCTTTCGAAATGTGAAATTAGTAAACTGTCCGTCACTAAATTATTACAGATTCACTTTTCTTTGTCTGTACTATTTATGTATACACGAAAGAATGCCATTGCAAATATACTATCTATATAATTAATTACTTTATCAACATTAGGTAAACTTTACACTCGGTCTAAAAAGTGAATCGATTATAGAAAGAAATTAACTAGTGTAGTTGCCCGTCAAGTATAACAAGTTACTCAATGATATAAGTCTGTTTATATGAAACTTTTCATTTGTTTAAATGTCGCTAGATCTAATTGGATTATTAATCTACCATGTTGAAAATATAGCAATAAAATTGTTAAAGTTTCGGATTTCAATAAATATAATAGTTTTTTGGAAAGTTCTAGACTCTACTTCATTCAATCTAAATTTAGAAACATACAATAACTTTAAAAATAATTGTGTGGTTTATTTATCATTTCATGTTTTAATCTTGTTGCACATTTAATTTAATCATTATTGGGTATAGTTGAAATCAATTGCAGAAATTTTTGAGGTAAGTTCTGAGTTACCGTGCACGGACATCTCGTCCACGGACATTTCGTCCACGGACATTTCGTCCACGGACATCTCGTCCACGGACATTTCGTCCACGGACATCTCGTCCACGAATTGCTTTATTTTGTATCATATTTATTGTGTGCATTTATTTTATATATTATATTATTTATATATATTCTGCAATATAAAAGTATTTAATACCCTTATTTGATGGTAATTAGTAATGTATGGTCTTTGCCTTAATTTTTATTGCAATCTTTTTATCCCGTTTGCCGGCATCAGTAAAATAATAAAAATGAAAACTTTTTAATGATGTACAGGCAGGCCCCGCTTTTATTACACCCGAGTCTTATAAAATCTGTAATAATTACCTGGTATGTCTCGATGTTATTACAGTACATAAACATTTAAAACGGAGACATTTTTTGTGGTGTTTATTTCAAATTAGATGCACTATTGGTTCAGAAATTAGTATTTTATAACATAATATTTTTAACAGTGATTACCTGAATTACATATATAATAATATGCAGGTATATAATATACTACTAAAAAAATGATATAAAAAATTAGCTAGATATTGATACTTTTTATTGTTTTTAAAAACGTCCGTGTTATTGGATTGATTCATATTTTCGGACTTATACATATATAATAATTATTATTATTTACCTCTATTGTAATTACTTCAATTCCTAACTATCCACACATTTATTATTGCTGGGACCTTGTTATTTCAGTTCTAAATTTTAGATACTCATAATTCATTAATTAATGTAAAATATTAAACGAGGTAAATAACTCAAAGATCCAGTCAACCCGTTTAGCATATTTAATTGTATAACTGTAATCGATAGATAAACATTTTTATGTGTTAATTCATATACGGCTTAAATCACTATTATATTATTGTATATTTACACCTGCCTATTAATGTAATAGTGAAAAATAATATAAAATATATACCATAAACACTTTAAAATACAAAATAAAGCCAATGGTGGGCGAAATATCCGTGGATGAAATGTCCGTTGGACGAAATGTCCGTGGACGAGATGTCTGTGGACAAACTGTCCGTGGACGAGATGTCCGTGGACGAAATGTCCATAGACGAGATGTCCGTGGACGAAATGTCCGTGGACGAGATGTCCTAGACCCAACGGTTACACAGTCTCGATCATATAAGAAAAAAATATAGATAATAACAATTATTTTTTAACTTTTGATATCTATGATACCTGCTGAGTCATTGATCTTTCAAATACCAACGTTCTCTTAAATAAAATATTTTAAAATTCTCTCAATTCTGTTTTTACTGAATTTAAATTTTTACTGGGTTTAATATGGCTCAAAATATATAGGTTTTTGGCTCTCCTCTAAAATGTGACTTTTTCACCTAAAATGAATCGAAACTCAATGAGTTTTCACGCTGCAAGGAAACCAAAGACAGTTTTGGAATCCTCAAACAATTTCTGACAAACAAACAATCTCTTGCTCCTCATCACAGATCAAAACTGAAAAAATCGCTAATCAAAAGAAAATTGGGAGGAAAACTGAAAATATCGGTCCCTACTCTTATTAGAAATGTTACAAGGATTCTAAAAGTGTCTTAGTTTTTCCTAGCATTGATTTCTTTCAAAATTTACGAAAAAAGTAATAAAACAAATAAAAATCTCCATTTTCTCAAGAGCCAAAATCGAGAAAGTTATACGAATAAAGTATGTTTTCTTTATTGTTTTAAAACACAATGAAGTGTGTTTTAACTGTGTTTAAATTTTTACTGATTTAAATTTTCTCTTGGTTTAAACATTACTGGGTTTAAATTTTTACTGAGATTAAATTTTATTGGGTTAAAATTTTCGCTTGGTTTCAATATTTACTGGGTTTAAATTTTCACTTGGTTTAGATTTTACTGGCTTTCAATTTTTAACTGGGTTTAAATTTTACTGGCTTTCAATTTTTAACTGGGTTTAAATTTTACTGGCTTTAAATTTTTAACTGAGTTTAAATTTTACCTGGGTATAAATTTTTATTGTGTATAAATTTTACCTGGGTATAAATTTTTACTGTGTTCAAATTTGTATTGGGATTTAACTTTACTGCGTTTAGTGTATTTTAACTGGGTTTCAATTTTAACTTTTTTTAATGCTTTTATCTGGGTTGAAACCTTTACTTGGTTTTTATTTTTATTGGGATTGAATTTTAACTGGTTCACGCCATTCATTTTAACAGAAGGGTTAATCCCTAGTTTGGCTGTATAAAGTGTATAGGTTGCATCTAATAGATGTCCATTGATAGTTAACAGTCAATATCTGTGTGTTAACTGATATTATTTATGTATGAGATAGATAGATAATTGCCTGATACTTGAGAACTGTATAACACTCTATTGGAGAACTTTTAGTTCCGCCAGTTTCTATTTATTTTGTATATGATTTTTTTTTAAATTAGTAATGTGCTTAAATGAATATGCCATGATTTTCATAACTTTATTAATAAATCGCGTTTTTGCACCGACATTTTTTTGTTATTTGGTAAAATGTAGTCTTATCGTATCTAGGATACTATAGCTTTTCCATTTATAGTCTTATCGTATCTAGTATACTATAGCTCTTCCATTTGTAGTCTGATCGTATCTAGTATACTATAGCTCTTCCATTTATAGTCTGATCCTATCTAGGATACTATAGCTCTTCCATTTATAGTCTGATCGTATCTAGTATACTATAGCTCTTCCATTTGTAGTCTGATCGTATCTAGGATACTATAGCTCTTCCATTTATAGTCTGATCCTATCTAGGATACTATAGCTCTTCCATTTATAGTCTGATCGTATCTAGGATACTATAGCTCTTCCATTTATAGTCTGATCCTATCTAGGATACTATAGCTCTTCCATTTATAGTCTGATCGTATCTAGGATACTATAGCTCTTCCATTTATAGTCTGATCGTATCTAGGATACTATAGCTCTTCCATTTATAGTCTGATCCTATCTAGGATACTGTAGCTGTTTCTTTTATTAATAATTATTTCAATTGGAAAATAGGTTAAATGTAAACATTCAAAGTTACTACAAGTACGAGAAACAGAGTTTTGTAACTTCATAAGTATATAAATTATTTAGATTGTTTTAATTTACAAAATAATATTTATTACCCCACTATGTATAATTCTGGCATCCAAATCTTCAGAAGAATAAAAGAATATTTCCATTAAACACAATAAGGTATATTATTCCCTAACTTCTTTCTAAGATTTCACCAAAATAAAAATGAACTAGTTTACAAAGTCATTATTTGTAATTAAACACCCTTTATAAAACTATACTATACTAAGTTGCTTATAATTTATTAAACACTACGCAAGTTATATAAATAATTTATAGTCGTGCCATATATTATTAACTAACACTATACGTATAATAGTATAGTTCTGCAAATATTCGCTATTCAGTTAACTATTGCTTCTATTTAAACTCCCCATTATTGATAGCAATGGTAGATAACTGTGACGTCATAATAACTTCTATTCTCTTCAACCAATAGCAGTTAGCTTATACCGTGACGTCATCATTGCTTCATTTCTCTTCAACCAATAGCAGATAGGGTTGACTGTGACGTCATCTTAATTTCTCCCATGTCTTGCCATTTAATATCTGCCTATAATTAGTTATCTCCAGGGCATTAGGATCATTATTTGGTAATTATTAGGAAACTATAGCTCAGCGAGAACCTGTATTGAATGATTCCAAAACCTAGTGAAATAGGTACAGTGATTTGATGAGACTTACGATGATTTGGAGACTTCCGATGATTTGGAGACTTACGATGATTTGGAGACTTCCGATGATTTGGAGACTTACGATGATTTGGAGACTTCCGATAATTTGGAGACTTCCGATGATTTGGAGACTTACGATGATTTGGAGACTTATGATGATTTGGAGACTTACGATGATTTGGAGACTTACGATGATTTGGAGACTTACGATGATTTGGAGACTTACGATGATTTGAAGACTTACGATGATTTGGAGACTTACGATGATTTGGAGACTTACGATGATTTGGAAACTTACGATGATTTGGAAAAAATTACGATGACCTGTAGAAACTTACGATGATTTGGAGAAAATTACGATGATCTGTAGAAACTTACGATGATTTGGAGAGAATTACGATGATCTGTAGAAACTTACGATGATTTGGAGAGAATTACGATGAATTGGAGACTCACGATGATTTGGAGACTTACGATGATTTGGTGAGACTTACGGTGATTTGGAGAGACTTACAATGATTTGGTGAGACTTACGATGATTTGGTGAGACTAACGATGATTTGGAGAGACTTACGATGATTTGGAGAGACTTACGATGATTTGGTGAGACTTACAATGATTTGGTGAGACTTACGATGATTTGGAGACTTACTATGATTTGGAGACTTACGATGATTTGGAGACTTACGATGATTTGGAGACTTACGATGATTTGGAGACTTACGATGATTTGGAGACTTACGATGATTTGGAGACTTACGATGATTTGGAGAAAATTACGATGACCTGTAGAAACTTACGATGATTTGGAGAAAATTACGATGATTCGGAGAGAATTACGATGACCTGTAGAAAATTACGATGATTCGGAGAGAATTACGATGAATTGGAGACTCACGATGATTTGGAGACTTACGATGATTTGGTGAGACTTACGATGATTTGGTGAGACTTACGATGATTTTGAGAGACTTACGATGATATGGAGAGACTTACGATGATTTGGTGAGACTTACAATGATTTGGTGAGACTTACGATGATTTAGAGACTTACGATGATTTGGAGACTTACGATGATTTGGAGACTTACGATGATTTGGTGAGACTTACGATGATTTGGTGAGACTTACGATGATTTGGTGAGACTTACGATGATTTGGTGAGACTTACGATGATTTGGAGAGACTTACGATGATTTGGAGAGACTTACGATGATTTGGTGAGACTTACAATGATTTGGTGACACTTACGATGATTTGGAGACTTACGATGATTTGATGAGATTTACGATGATTTGGTGAGACTTACGATGATTTGGAGACTTACGATAATTTGGAGACTTACGATGATTTGGAGACTTACGATGATTTGGTGAGACTTACGATGATTTGGTGAGACTTACGATGATTTGGTGAGTTTTACGATGATTTGAGGAGACTTACGATGATTTGGAGAGACTTACGATGATTTGGAGAGACTTACGATGATTTGGAGAGACTTACGATGATTTGGTGAGACTTACGATGATTTGGTGAGACTTACGATGATTTGGAGAGACTTACGATGATTTGGAGAGACTTACGATGATTTGGTGAGACTTACGATGATTTGGAGAGACTTACGATGATTTGGTGAGACTTACGATGATTTGGAGAGACTCACCATGATTTGGTGAGACTCACCATGATTTGGTGAGACTTACGATGATTTGGTGAGACTTACGATGATTTGGTGAGACTTACGATGATTTGGTGAGACTTACGATGATTTGGAGAGACTTACGATGATTTGGTGAGACTTACGATGATTTGGTGAGACTTACGATGATTTGGTGAGACTTACGATGATTTGGTGAGACTTACGATGATTTGGTGAGATTTACTATGATTTGGGGAGACTTACGATGATTTGGAGACTTACGATTATTTGGTGAGACTTACGATGATTTGGTGAGACTTACGATGATTTGGTGAGACTTACGATGATTTTGAGAGAATTACGATGATTTGGAGAGACTTACGATGATTTGGTGAGACTTACGACGATTTGGTGAGACTTACGATGATTTGGAGACTTACGATTATTTGGTGAGACTTACGATGATTTGGTGAGACTTACGATGATTTGGTGAGACTTACGATGATTTTGAGAGAATTACGATGATTTGGAGAGACTTACGATGATTTGGTGAGACTTACGACGATTTGGTGAGACTTACGATGATTTGGTGAGACTTACGATGATTTGGAGAGACTTACGATGATTTGGAGAGACTCACGATGATTTGGTGAGACTTACGATGATTTGGTGAGACTTACGATGATTTGGTGAGACTTACGATGATTTGGAGAGACTTACGATGATTTGGTGAGACTTACGATGATTTGGAGAGACTTACGATGATTTGGGAGAATTTTGGTCCATATCTATCTACTTTATTATTTCAATAACGTATGAACTCTCAGTGTAAAATGTTTCAATATCACTCAAATGGTACACCAAGGTCAAGTCGTTATTAATTGTATGCCTACATACAGGTTAATTCCAAGTTGATTCCAAGTTATGTCTGCATCGTCCCAATATCGTAGAGTTGATTCCAAGGTCCACATCCTGGCATTGAATTGAAGATGAACATCCATGGTAGGTAGGTACGGAAGCTTCGAGCAGACGACTTTAACAGAAACACCATTCAGAACCATATCACAATTGATGTCATTAGTGACCTGTAACATACAGGTAAGCTTCTCTATCTTCACTGATAGTGTACAGGAACTCTCTAGATAACTTAGTGAATTAGTGAACTAGAGATAAGCGTAATAGCTGCTAGGTTCTGCACCGTACCTCTGGCAGCGCACATCCCTCCAAGCTGTGTTCATGTTAAGTCACTCAGTAGTGTTCTGGCCGTAGTGTGGGATGGGGAGAACTAGGCCCGCAGTTAACTAATTCACTTTGATTATTCGCACCGAAGATAAACCGTAACGATGACTGGGGATCAGCCCACTAACAACCTGGAGGAGGATGAGGCTGGGGACAGCATGAACACCCAGTTCGGGAGGGGACAGCGTGGACGAAAGGGAGCTCTCAAGAAGAAAAATGTCTTCATGATCAAAGATCATGCGTTCATTCCTCGATTCTTCAAACAACCAACTTTCTGCAGTCACTGCAAAGATTTTATATGGTGAGTACTGATATGGTGAATTTGTATGGTGAGTGGTGAGTGCGTATGGTGAGTGGTGATTCCAGCAGCATACCTACCGTAATTTGGGTGCCAGCCGCTGAGCGTAAAAACCTCGCATTGCGCCACGTCTCTAAACGAGATATCAGCTGGTGATACAGTGATACACAGGGCAGTACTATTGATACACAGGGCAGTACTATTGATACACAGGGCAGTACTACTGATACACAGGGCAATACTACCGATACACAGGGCAATACTACCGATACACAGGGCAGTACTACTGATACACAGGGCAATACTACTGATACACAGGGCAATACTACTGATACACAGGGCAGTACTACTGATACACAGGGCAGTACTACTGATACACAGAGTAGTACCACTGTTAGACAATAAGTGATAGTAGTGATACGGTGATGCACTAACAATACATGCATAGGATGTTCCTCATTTATTTTACACACACTCTGTGTATTCACACGCACTCTGTGTATTCACACGCACTCTGCGTATCCACACACACTCTGTGTATTCACACACACTCTGTGTATTCACACACACTCTGTGTATTCACACACACTCTGTGTATTCACACGCACTCTGTGTATCCACACGCACTCTGTGTATCCACACACACTCTGTGTATTCACACACACTCTGTGTATTCACACACACTCTGTGTATTCACACACACTCTGTGTATTCACACACACTCTGTGTATTCACACACACTCTGTGTATTCACACGCACTCTGTGTATTCACACACACTCTGTGTATTCACACACACTCTGTGTATTCACACACACTCTGTGTATTCACACACACTCTGTGTATTCACACACACTCTGTGTATTCACACGCACTCTGTGTATTCACACACACTCTGTGTATTCACACACACTCTGTGTATTCACACACACTCTGTGTATTCACACACACTCTGTGTATTCACACACACTCTGTGTATTCACACACACTCTGTGTATTCACACACACTCTGTGTATTCACACACACTCTGTGTATTCACACACACTCTGTGTATTCACACACACTCTGTGTATTCACACACACTCTGTGTATTCACACACACTCTGTGTATTCACACACACTCTGTGTATTCACACACACTCTGTGTATTCACACACACTCTGTGTATTCACACACACTCTTGTATTCACACACACTCTGTGTATTCACACACACTCTGTGTATTCACACACACTCTGTGTATTCACACACACTCTGTGTATTCTATACAGTATTCTCACTAAATTCTCTCCTGTAAACATAGTTTGTTCTAACTTCTAAACACACTTCGGACTAATTTCTCATTATACTTTGCTCTTTCAAACACTGTGAAATATCGTGCATCTTATCGTGATATCGATACCAATGTGTTATCCTGATATCGATACCAATGTGTTATCCTGATATCGATACCAATGTGCTATCGTGATATCGATACTAATGTGTTATCCTGATATCGATACCAATGTGCTATCGTGATATCGATACCAATGTGCTATCGTGATATCGATACCAATGTGCTATCGTGATATCGATACTAATGTGTTATCCTGATATCGATACCAATGTGCTATCGTGATATCGATACCAATGTGCTATCGTGATATCGATACCAATGTACTATCGTGATATCGATACTAATGTGCTATCGTGATATCGATACTAATGTGTTATCCTGATATCGATACTAATGTCTTATCCTGATATCGATACCAATGTGCTATCGTGATATCGATACCAATGTGTTATCGTGATATCGATACCAATGTGCTATCGTGATATCGATACCAATGTGCTATCGTGATACCGATACCAATGTGCTATCGTGATATCGATACTAATGTGTTATCCTGATATCGATACTAATGTCTTATCCTGATATCGATACCAATGTGTTATCCTGATATCGATACCAATGTGCTATCGTGATATCGATACTAATGTGTTATCCTGATATCGATACCAATGTGCTATCGTGATATCGATACCAATGTGCTATCGTGATATCGATACCAATGTGCTATCGTGATATCGATACTAATGTGTTATCCTGATATCGATACCAATGTGCTATCGTGATATCGATACCAATGTGCTATCGTGATATCGATACCAATGTACTATCGTGATATCGATACTAATGTGCTATCGTGATATCGATACTAATGTGTTATCCTGATATCGATACTAATGTCTTATCCTGATATCGATACCAATGTGCTATCGTGATATCGATACCAATGTGTTATCGTGATATCGATACCAATGTGCTATCGTGATATCGATACCAATGTGCTATCGTGATACCGATACCAATGTGCTATCGTGATATCGATACTAATGTGTTATCCTGATATCGATACTAATGTCTTATCCTGATATCGATACCAATGTGTTATCCTGATATCGATACCAATGTGTTATCGTGATACCGATACCAATGTGTTATCGTGATATCGATACCAATGTGTTATCGTGATATCGATACCAATGTGTTATCGTGATATCGATACCAATGTGCTATCGTGATATCGATACCAATGTGTTATCGTGATATCGATACCAATGTGTTATCGTGATATCGATACCAATGTGTTATCCTGATATCGATACCAATGTGTTATCCTGATATCGATACCAATGTGTTATCGTGATATCGATACCAATGTGCTATCGTGATATCGATACCAATGTGCTATCGTGATATCGATACCAATGTGTTATCGTGATATCGATACCAATGTGTTATCGTGATATCGATACCAATGTGTTATCGTGATATCGATACCAATGTGCTATCTTTGAACTTCATAAGGCTAAATAGATATTTATTAGTTTTTGAAATATGTGCCTATATTTAATAGATAAACAGTGTCTGGGGTATTCTTAAATGAAGAATTATTATATCATGTATACCAAATTGTATCATTGATACCTTATTGTATCAGTGATACCTTATTGTATCAGTGATACCTTATTGTATCAGTGATACCTTATTGTATCATTGATACAAATTTTTATCAGAGATGTCTTACGTTATCAGTGATACCTTTTGGTATCTCTGATACCTTATTGTATCAGTGATACGCATTTCTCTTAGTGTTCCCATTTAATTTGCTGCACACAGAAAAATTTCACGGGTAGATTAGAATTAGGGTAAGTTCCGAGTTATCGGACGGTTCCACATTATCGATAATATTGGATTAAGCAATATAATTTTTTATTAAATTGTCAGATTTCAAGGATTCCAACTAAAATAACAGCTAAAAGGGAATATATACTTTTTTTATTATGATCGAAAATGTGGACCTGTTCGATAACTCGGTAGTTACCCCAATAAGTTCGATAGTCATTACAAAGTTAATGTTCTTTAGGTCTATTTTCTGAGGCATTTTACATTGCATTAATTTATTTAATAACAAATTAGCTTTGATTTATTTGGCCTTTAGTGAAATTGCTGTAGTAATTTACATTACATATAATTTACATACTATTTACATGCTACTTAATGTCCTTAAATGGCATTTGACTGTGTTCTTATTATTCATTTTTTAGTCATTCATGAAAAATTCTTTTAGCATAATTTGTGTCTTTATTTCATTCCAAGTTTGGACTTTTTTCCACTTCATTGAATTTGCAAAAAATTTAATTGTTCAATTTTAGGAAATTCTTCAATTTTTAGGTGTAATGACTAAAAAAAACTATTTTCTGAAAATAACTTAACAATTTCTTAACTCTTACATAGTATCGATATCTTGTTAAGGTATCTAGAGTATCGATATCTTGTTAAGGTATCTAGTGTATCGATATCTTGTTAAGGTATCTAGAGTATCGATATCTTGTTAAGGTATCTAGAGTATCGATATCTTGTTAAGGTATCTAGAGTATCGATATCTTGTTAAGGTATCTAGAGTATCGATATCTTGTTAAGGTATCTAGTGCATCGATATCTTGTTAAGGTATCTAGAGTATCGAAATAAATCACTTGATCTTAAAAGATTGATAAACAACTCTAACAACATTGTTGTTGATGTTGTTTGGAATTACAAATTAGATGGTGCTCTAGATTTTTGTTCATCTTAAATCTATTTATTATTCAGTTAATAACTTAGATAATATTACATATTATCTAATATCTATAATTAATTCAATGCAAGTATTTATATATTTTCTATTTTTAATATTTTAATTAGTCCCCAGTGGTTCTATCCTGAAGCTGTCTGTGGTGAATAGAAGAGAAGGGGGTGGCGTCCCTTGGGCCCCGAACTGTTGTAATTTGGATTATGGATTGTCTTTTTTCATTATTACCATGTTTATCATTTTTTTAACGCTACTTGCAGTTTTAGAGTATAGCGCTAGGGTTATGTCATTGATTAGTAATTGGTGACTTTATTCCTGTAGTAGCTTTTCTGCATCCTTGAGCATTGTTACCGACTGGTGGTTGGTGACTTTGTTCATGAAGCAACTTTCTTTTCTTATTTTTTCATTCAATTCCTTTGTACCAGAAATTCCTGTTTTTAGTGCCACTCATTTCTAGTGCCATGCATTCCTAGTGCCACGCATTCCTATTGCCACGCACTTCTAGTGCCACGCATTCCTAGTGCCATGCATTCCTAGTGCCACGCATTCTTAGTGCCATGCATTCCTAGTGCCATGCATTCCTAGTGCCACGCATTCCTAGTGCCACGCACTTCTAGTGCCATGCATTCCTAGTGCCATGCATTCCTAGTGCCACGCATTCCTAGTGCCATGCATTCCTAGTGCCACGCATTCCTAGTGCCACGCATTCCTAGTGCCACGCATTCCTAGTGCCACGCATTAGTAGTGCCATGCATTCCTAGTCCACGCATTCCTAGTGCCACGCATTCCTAGTGCCACGCATTCCTAGTGTTATGCATTCATAGTGCCATGCATTCATAGTGCCACGCATTCATAGTGCCACGCATTCATAGTGCCACGCACTTCTAGTGACATGCATTCATAGTGCCACGCACTTCTAGTGACATGCATTCCTAGTGCCACGCATTCCTAGTGCCACGAACTTCTATTGCCATGCATTCCTAGTGCCACGCACTTCTAGTGCCATGTATTTCTAGTGCCACGCACTTCTAGTGCCACGCATTCCTAGTGCCACGAACTTCTATTGCCATGCATTCCTAGTGCCACGCACTTCTAGTGCCATGTATTTCTAGTGCCACGCACTTCTAGTGCCATGTATTCCTAGTGCCACGCACTTCTAGTGACATGCATTCCTAGTGCCATGCATTCCTAGTGCCACGCATTCCTAGTGCCATGCACTTCTAGTGCCATGCATTCCTAGTGCCATGCACTTCTAGTGCCATGTATTCCTAGTGCCACGCACTTCTAGTGCCATGTATTCCTAGTGCCACGCACTTCTAGTGCCATGCATTCCTAGTGCCATGCACTTCTAGTGCCATGTATTCCTAGTGCCATGCACTTCTAGTGCCATGTATTTCTAGTGCCACGCACTTCTAGTGCCATGTATTCCTAGTGCCATGCACTTCTAGTGCCATGCATTCCTAGTGCCATGCAGTGCCATATTCCTAGTTAGAAAGTTCCCTAATTTCGAGTAAAGTAATTATCTGTATCGCAGGTAACCATTTGTAATTAGTGTGCCTATACCTGTGTACAGTTGGACAATTAGTGCTGTGTGGCCTATTTCCACCCACCGAACCTATAAATATAATCTGGGTACCTCGGGTACTCGGTAAAATGCTCAAAAACAATTGCAAAAACAATTGCTCGAATGGGCAATTGCTCGAATGAACAATTGCTCGAATGGACAATTGCTCGAATGAATAATTGCTCGAATGAATAATTGCTCGACTCGCAGGTTTTTGGTTACATTTTTTATTTATTTCAATTTATTTTTCCAATTGAACATTGTTTTAGAGCAGTGGTTCTTGAAGTATTTTTCTCGCACACCCCTTGTGTTTCTCATGCACCCCCTGAGCATTGTATTGCATTGAAATAGATTGTAAAGCTACAATTATAATATATTTGATTACTACATAATGTGACTAATATGATCATATTGAGGCAAATGCATCATGTTTTTTCTACATGTTATTACAAGCAAGAACCGAACTTATAGTGACATATGAGAAGACATTCCAGGCACCAACTATGAACAATCCGAGCACCAGAGGGGCCGGGCACCCCAATTTAAAAAACACTGTTTTTGAGCGATTTACCCCGAGCCTGGTTTACCCAGAGGCCAGAACCTATAGCATGGTTTATTATTATTCCATATACTTACATTCCATCATTTACTTAGCTATTTGTTACCATTAATTACTAAGCAATTAAAGATTAATGGTATAAATGATTTATGCAGATGTTCTAGCTATAAGTTACAACCATTTAAGGGATTAAAAGATTGAGGCTATTTATTATTGTAATGTGGACACAGGTGGTACGGACTGAAAATGTAAACGGCTTGTAGCTATTACAGTGTACCTCTTGTAGTGTACCTCTTGCAGTGTACCTATTGCAGTGTACCTCTTGCAGTGTACCTCTTGCAGTGTACCCCTTGCAGTGTACCTCTTGCAGTGTACCTCTTGCAGTGTACCTATTGCAGTGTACCTCTTGCAGTGTACCTCTTGCAGTGTACCTCTTGCAGTGTACCTATTGCAGTGTACCTCTTGCAGTGTACCTCTTGCAGTGTACCTCTTGCAGTGTACCTCTTGCAGTGTACCTCTAACAGTGTACCTCTTATCGTACATATCTTACTTTGGTATCAAGGTAAAAATTGTTAACTATACTTTTACCGCACTCTCCTTTAAAGGTGTCTTTACTGCTAATTCTTTCAGTTTATTTAATTGATGTCCTATTTTGTATCTCTATGTAAGAGACTACTAAAAACTCAAAGAGTGTAACCTTGTACTTGACCTCAAGTTGTAGTACCTGAGTCACACGGTACACTTTAATTGCTGAGCCGGATTGTGTGTTTGTAAGTATTGATAGTTACGTAATTATATACTGCAACACCTCGGTCAGTTCACCGGGTAGTGTAAACAGTAAAGTCATTCCCTGGTTAGTACACCGGGAACTCAGTATGTGAGACTCCAATTCTAGTCTCCATAAGCGCCACCTCCCGTGCTAGTGTAAACAGTAAAGTCATTCCCTGGTTAGTACACCGGGTACTCAGTGACTTGAAATATAGAATAGTTAAATAGGCATAATTTAGCTTACACGTCACATAATACATTGTGAAGACACATGTGATAAAATGTGTCAAACTACTTGCAAAACAACTTTGAATGAATCTGATAGTTGTCTCTTAACCCTGAAAATCCTAAATTTAAGCTTTACTAATTCACTCACATACTCAACAATATTTTAAGTAGTGACTAGAGCTGTGTTTAGGTATAGTAACATTGTGTAATATACGTAGCCATGCCCGTAGCGGATGTACAGTCATACCAAAGCATTCTACTCATGAGAGTGATTGTAACTGTAGCTGGGGTTATAGCTAACTGATGCTATAGCAGTTAGGTAATACATTTAAAATGCTATTGCAACTTAGTTGGGTTAAATAGTCGTCAATATCTATTTTAAACATTGTCTCTGTTATGATGTACTATCAGAGAAAAGAGTCACTGTGATGATGTACTATCAGAGAAAAGAGTCACTGTGATGATGTACTATCAGAGAAAAGAGTCACTGTGATGATGTACTATCAGAGAAAAGAGTCACTGTGATGATGTACTATCAGAGAAAAGAGTCACTGTGATGATGTACTATCAGAGAAAAGAGTCACTGTGATGATGTACTATCAGAGAAAAGAGTCACTGTGATGATGTACTATCAGAGAAAAGAGTCACTGTAATGATGTACTATCAGAGAAAAGAGTCACTGTAATGATGTACTATCAGAGAAAAGAGTCACTGTGATGATGTACTATCAGAGAAAAGAGTCACTGTAATGATGTACTATCAGAGAAAAGAGTCACTGTGATGATGTACTATCAGAGAAAAGAGTCGCTGTGATGATGTACTATCAGAGAAAAGAGTCGCTGTGATGATGTACTATCAGAGAAAACAGTCACTGTGATGATGTACTATCAGAGAAAAGAGTCACTGTGATGATGTACTATCAGAGAAAAGAGTTACTGTGATGATGTACTATCAGAGAAAAGAGTCACTGTGATGATGTACTATCAGAGAAAAGAGTCACTGTGATGATGTACTATCAGAGAAAAGAGTCACTGTGATGATGTACTATCAGAGAAAAGAGTCACTGTGATGATGTACTATCAGAGAAAAGAGTCACTGTGATGATGTACTATCAGAGAAAAGAGTCACTGTGATGATGTACTATCAGAGAAAACAGTCACTTTGATGATGTACTATCAGAGAAAAAAGTTACTGTATTATGTTAATTTCACAAATCTATTTTTTTTAAGTTTCTATCATCTTCAAATCTTACTAATTTGTTGTCATGTACCCAGACCAATTTTAAAATATCTACAAGCATTTCAATAAGTAAAGTTTTTCTTCAGAAATGTTGAATTAGCAAACTGTCTCTAAGTCATTCACTTTTTCTAATATGTTCTCTACATTCTAAATTTTATCAAAGACTGTTGAGAATTTCCTGTTTCTTAACTACAGCTATAGGCTGAAACAAACATACTAGTTCATATTATCTCATAGTATGTATGAACATCTTGTCGTATGTTAGAAATACCAAAGATAGATTACTCTTTGGCAAAATAGGAAATTCTTTGCTACGAAAATTTTCTAATGTTTTGCTAAAATGATAGTGAATTATCTGCTTGCATGTGATTTTATTTTATTTTAACAGGATGCAATTTAATCTTTTGTTCTGTCGCTGTTATAGAATACAGATGAACTTTTTAAAACATATGAAACAGATTTTAAATAGAGGGGAATCTAACTTAATTGCCGAGTGATATAAAGTTATCGTGCAGCTATTTTCAATCACCATGATTTATAATAAGCGCTGGCAGATAACAATTAATTCATTGTTTTCACTTTTGTTTGTTTAATAATGAACTGAGTGAGCATATCGCTCGTGCGATTCGCACTCATTCATGGGGCCACAGGAGGATAAAACTACCTATAAAATTGTTCATATTGTGGCCTTTCCTAATTGTAAAAACCGCTTCCATCAATCGGTAACTAGATTTCTTACTGTAATTGTGTGTATACACCATATTTATATCCATTTAAATGGTGAATGAAAGTTTTTCCTCCTGTTTTAACAGGCACTGTTGACTTCACAAAAACAGGAAAATGTTGCTAGTGGAAATAGACCAATCAGCGGCTGATTTGAAGAGGAAATTGTTGGATAAATTTGATGACGTCATCAGACTGGTTATTATGAACCTATTTCGCGCATTATTATTATATCAATGATAATTTTATTAATTCGATGTTATACTTTTTTATTATAAATTTATAACATATTTTTTCTGGATATAGAAAGCTTTAGTTTTGTGTTAAATCTTTAATATATTTTAGTATTGATTGTTTTGATACGAATATTTCTGTGTTTATATATAAAAGCATTACAATCCATTAAATTAATTACACCAAAATTTGATCTATTCAAAAGAAAAGTAGGTATTGCTTTATTAATCAAACAATTTTTAAAATAGAAAACAATATAACTTTTAAATAATGAATTCAATGCTAAATGGATCGTTAGCAAAATATACAAAAATAAATACCCCCTAACTATCATTTGTTATCATTGAATAAGATAACATTTTAATTACCATTGCTATATCTATTCATTATATAGAGAATAGAGATGCTATATATAAATTACTATATATACATTTAATGTGTTCAATTCATTATATGAATTAAATGCACAATACTCAGATGATATTCGGCCTCGAAATGACTTTTTTATTTCTTTCTTTGGTTGCAACTTTACTTATTGCTTAATGTTAGTTAATGCATATTATTGTTATTGCACTATTGCCCTTAAACAGTGGTATTATACGTATAGTTTTATTTTTATAGTTGAATATTGCTTAAGCCGGTTAGTGTGGCCAAGATAGCGAACCAATCGTTTTGTGCGACCTTGATAGATTTTTTTTTTAAATTTAAATGAAACTAATTATTGGAAATATTAAAAAAAAAAATTATTAAAAATTATTACGCTAAATTCATGTCCCTTTATAATAAACATAAAAAGTACTATTGTTTTCAGTATTATGTTTCTATCCGTTAATTAGTACTGTATAGTATATACACTATTGAGTGAGTAGAGCCAAACTATAGTCTGTACAGTCAGTCAAGAGACTGTGCATTGTACAGTCAGTCACAAGAGACTGTTTATACAGTCAATCACAAGAAGTCATTAGTCTCTGTTTGGTGTTAGAGACTTATTTAGGTTTGAATTCTAATATGAATTTGAATATTGTTAATGGTAAATTGTAGATTTAAATATTTTCATATCGTCAAATCAATGGTGTAAATGGTAATTTTATTTGTATTTAATAAATATATGTAGGTATAATTTAATCAATTTACAGTATATTTCACTTTACCAATATACAGTATATTTCACTTTACCAATATACAGTATATTTCACTTTACCAATATACAGTATATTTCACTTTACCAATATACAGTATATTTCACTTTACCAATATACTGTATATTTCACTTTATCAATATACAGTATATTTCACTTTACCAATATACAGTATATGTCACTTTACCAATATGAAATACATGTATATTTTTCTCACTATATTTGTGTCTATCAGTGTTCCATCTGACCCCCTGTCAATCTCACTCTTATTGCACCGAAGGTTAAAGGTCAGAATAGTTTGCGCCACACCCTCCCTTAGAAAAGTTAAGAAACTGAAAGTATACCTTATGAGTAGTGTAACATTTAATGTTCTTCAATACATGCAATTCAGTTTTTGGAGTTATCATTGTGTGTCTGGCAAAAGAATTATAATCAGCCTATCGTATTTTGTCTTAAAATATCATAATTTGACCCTAGTTACCTAGGGACTGGCCCAGTCCTTTTCAGTCCATAGGAAATTTTTTTTTATTTTTAAACTGATTTTGAAGTTGTCTTTTCATTACTTTTATATTTGATTATAATTACATACGATTAGACAAAAAAGATGATAAATGTCAAGATACTCATATTATGAGCATTTATTCAAATATACAGGGTGTCTCAAAAGAAAAAACGGAACAGAACTTTAAGTTAATATATTTAAAAAACTGTTTAAAATACATGTTTTCTCTGGTATCCTTCTCATTCCACAGTTAAATTTTCATTAATGTCATATTCATTTTTGTGAATATTATAAGGATTTTATTGATGGGTGGTGAAAATGGATTTTGCACAAATAGTTAGAAAACCGAAGAAATATTTGTTTCTTATATTTACTTGTTAATTTTACTTTAAATGGGTAATTATTGGATAATGGATAAACAAAATAAGGAGAAAAGTCAATTTGTTAAGAATTTATAACAGTTTTAGTGAGGACTGGCGGGTGCGCTCCAGCCGCTAGGTTACTGAACAAACTTTTAAAGGCTAGGGTTCCTGGGTTAAAACATTTTCGTTGGGAGTGTCTGACGATAGACGATATGTTTCTTAATTTTGTGATTAATCACGATTTGATTTTCGTCCAATCATTTATAGTCGTATAGAGATGATCTATTTATTATCGGTTTATTATAACTCCTGTATAGTAAACCATCCTGAATAAATAAGTCCTGTATAGTGAACTTACCTCCATAGTGAACATATTTAGTTTAGTATGCCACAATTGACTGTACGTTTTCTATGATTCTCTATACAGTAAATTAGTTATATTTCACGAAAGAGGAGTTCTACCGGTGCAACTCCTCTATAATGAAGTCATGTATAGTGAACTATCCTGACTTTTAGAGTTCTGAGAAAGTAAAAAACCCTGTATAAAAAATTTACTTCAAAAAGAATGAAAATATTCTGAAATGAAAATGAAAAATCCAGTTTTCTATTCATCTCTCGAATCCTCTATAGTGGAGTAAACTCTCTATAGTGAACTAGTTGGAGTTCACTATAGAGGAGTTCTACTGTAACAGAAAACTGTTGAAAGGTGATTATAATTTTCGTTTGGGTATAACTGCAGGTTAGTTCTCTTTAAACCGTTATAACAGTTAGTACGCACACATGTACCTCATGTAGTATCATGCTGGTGATAGACATGTAACGTAATTGGTAGGGCAGAAGGTATAGGTACTTATGCTAGAATGTACTTAATTCGCTATATTTTATTTCAGTAATTGATATATTTGATGTACATTAATTGTATGTAGGGTAAGTTATGAATTAGCGGACACTAACATTTTCAGTTTTCTAAGAAGAGTGTATAATTTAATCTTTTAACTAGTTATTTTAATTGGTATCCATGATACCTTTAGATGTTTTAACTCGTTGTTTTAATTGGTATCCATGATACCTGAATGTATCATGGATACCATTTAAAATAAAAGTTTAAATATTAAATAATTTTTTAGATGATCGAAAATGTGGAACTGTTCGATAATTCATAACTTACCCTAATTAGGTGAAACTAATTTTTAGATAAGATTAGGAAGGATATTAGTATTATTATCATGTTTAACAGCTTAGTAGGTAATTATAAATTAATCAATTATGTGTATTTACACCTCGGCTAAACGTTTTTCTTCTCAATGTAAATTAAATACTGCTAATATGAGCGATAAAGTTAATTGATTTATATATAAAATGACTAGTAGAGTGCATACCCATTGTAGATAACAGTACTATCAGAGAAATATAAGCATTGTCTACTTGTAATTTTCACAAATCACATTTGTTTCTTCTAATTTCTATCATTACAAATTTTACAAATTCGTTATCGAGTACACAGACCAATTTAAAATATCTACAAACATTACAATTATCTTAAACTGTGCAAAGTCATCACAGTTATCTTTTTCCCGATAGTACATCACACATGTACTTAAATATAATTGTGTTCGTACAGGTGTTTTGTTGCTATACACTTTGGCTTCGGCTTCCCACCTCTACTAGTGTAGTATATACAAAATATTGAAATAAGAATTCAAAAGTATAACCATTTGAGTTTATACTTTTGTTCTTGCTGTATGAATGTTTTTTATTTTTATATCAGATATTATGGATGAATGGTATATTGTTATTGCTCACAATGCTATTGTTAAATTGAGTAATCTTTTTTTTATAAACCTATATAGATTCTTATTTTTATAATTGTTCATATAACCATTTTCCTTTCTGACTGCTTCTTCAAGTCCCTTGTATTTATCTTCCATATGACTTCAGCGATATGGTATTAAGTGTGTGTGTGTGTGTGTTTGTTTGTTATTTCCTTTAGTAACCGTTACTGTTGTTCCTTTACTGATAACATAGATAAGAGATTAGGGCACAGGTACCCATGGTTTCGTGATATTCAGTATAATGTGACTAGGGTAAGTTACGAATTATCGGTCAATTTCACATCTTCGGTCATGAGAAAAAACGATAAAATAATTATATTTATTTTTAATGGTATCCATGATACCTGCTGGTATCATGGATGCCAATTGAAAATAAATATTGATTTTTATATTGTTTTTTTTATATGACCGAAAATGTGAAACTGACCGATAATTCGTAACTTACCCTATTATGGTGTATACTTTTAAAGAAATTAAAGACATGTTAAATATATACTGATGGAAAATGTTTTTAGTATTATTCTATTCTATTTGCTATTACAATAATTATTTTAAAGACAGTATTATCATAGCGTGTAAAAGTGACGTTATTTTTCACTACACTGAAAGCGTTTCTGTTCATAGGTGAGCCTTACTTTATTTCATTGGTACTTCTTCATTCTTTACAGTGTTTCCTCTGTCTAATCTTGTCGTACGTAAATGTAAATAATTTACATTCACCAAATTAAACTGAGAATAAAATTCACAAGTTTTCTTAGTTAAAGGTTAAGTTGCGGTTAAATGCCAGGGATTTTACTCTTCACTGTGCACTTTATTTACAACTATTGGTGGTTGTTTTAACCCTTCACTGTGCACTTTATTTACAACTATTGGTGGTTGTTTTAACTCTTCACTGTGCACTTTATTTACAACTATTGGTGGTTGTTTTAACCCTTCACTGTGCACTTTATTTACAACTATTGGTGGTTGTTTTAACTCTTCACTGTTCACTTTATTTACAACTATTGGTGGTTGTTTTAACTCTTCACTGTGCACTTTATTTACAACTATTGGTGGTTGTTTTAACTCTTCACTGTGCACTTTATTTACAACTATTGGTGTTTGTTTTAACACTTCACTGTGCACTTTATTTACAACTATTGGTGGTTGTTTTAACCCTTCACTGTTCACTTTATTTACAACTATTGGTGGTTGTTTTAACTCTTCACTGTTCACTTTATTTACAACTATTGGTGGTTGTTTTAACTCTTCACTGTGCACTTTATTTACAACTATTGGTGGTTGTTTTAACTCTTCACTGTGCACTTTATTTACAACTATTGGTGGTTGTTTTAACTCTTCACTGTGCACTTTATTTACAACTATTGGTGGTTGTTTTAACCCTTCACTGTTCACTTTATTTACAACTATTGGTGGTTGTTTTAACTCTTCACTGTGCACTTTATTTACAACTATTGGTGGTTGTTTTAACTCTTCACTGTTCACTTTATTTACAACTATTGGTGGTTGTTTTAACTCTTCACTGTGCACTTTATTTACAACTATTGGTGGTTGTTTTAACTCTTCACTGTGCACTTTATTTACAACTATTGGTGTTTGTTTTAACTCTTCACTGTGCACTTTATTTACAACTATTGGTGGTTGTTTTAACCCTTCACTGTGCACTTTATTTACAACTATTGGTGGTTGTTTTAACTCTTCACTGTTCACTTTATTTACAACTATTGGTGGTTGTTTTAACTCTTCACTGTGCACTTTATTTACAACTATTGGTGGTTGTTTTAACTCTTCACTGTGCACTTTATTTACAACTATTGGTGGTTGTTTTAACCCTTCACTGTTCACTTTATTTACAACTATTGGTGGTTGTTTTAACTCTTCACTGTTCACTTTATTTACAACTATTGGTGGTTGTTTTAACTCTTCACTGTGCACTTTATTTACAACTATTGGTGGTTGTTTTAACTCTTCACTGTGCACTTTATTTACAACTATTGGTGGTTGTTTTAACCCTTCACTGTTCACTTTATTTACAACTATTGGTGGTTGTTTTAACTCTTCACTGTTCACTTTATTTACAACTATTGGTGGTTGTTTTAACTCTTCACTGTGCACTTTATTTACAACTATTGGTGGTTGTTTTAACTCTTCACTGTGCACTTTATTTACAACTATTGGTGGTTGTTTTAACTCTTCACTGTGCACTTTATTTACAACTATTGGTGGTTGTTTTAACCCTTCACTGTTCACTTTATTTACAACTATTGGTGGTTGTTTTAACTCTTCACTGTTCACTTTATTTACAACTATTGGTGGTTGTTTTAACTCTTCACTGTGCACTTTATTTACAACTATTGGTGGTTGTTTTAACTCTTCACTGTGCACTTTATTTACAACTATTGGTGGTTGTTTTAACTCTTCACTGTGCACTTTGTTTACAACTATTGGTGATTGTTTTAACTCTTCACTGTTCACTTTGTTTACAACTATTGGTGGTTGTTTTAACCCTTCACTGTTCACTTCATTTACAACTATTGGTGATTGTTTTAACCCTTCACTGTTCACTTCATTTACAACTATTGGTGATTGTTTTAACCCTTCACTGTGCACTTTATTTACAACTATTGGTGGTTGTTTCAACTCTTCACTGTTCACTTTATTTACAACTATTGGTGGTTGTTTTAACCCTTCACTGTGCACTTTATTTACAACTATAGGTGATTGTTTTAACCCTTCACTGTGCACTTTATTTACAACTATTGGTGATTGTTTTAACCCTTCACTGTGCACTTTATTTACAACTATTGGTGATTGTTTTAACCCTTCACTGTGCACTTTATTTACAACTATTGGTGGTTGTTTTAACCCTTCACTGTTCACTTTATTTACAACTATTGGTGGTTGTTTTAACCCTTCACTGTGCACTTTATTTACAACTATTGGTGATTGTTTTAACCCTTCACTGTGCACTTTATTTACAACTATTGGTGATTGTTTTAACCCTTCACTGTGCACTTTATTTACAACTATTGGTGATTGTTTTAACCCTTCACTGTTCACTTTATTTACAACTATTGGTGGTTGTTTTAACCCTTCACTGTGCACTTTATTTACAACTATTGGTGGTTGTTTTAACCCTTCACTGTTCACTTCATTTACAACTATTGGTGGTTGTTTTAACCCTTCACTGTTCACTTTGTTTACAACTATTGGTGATTGTTTTAACCCTTCACTGTTCACTTCATTTACAACTATTGGTGATTGTTTTAACCCTTCACTGTGCACTTTATTTACAACTATAGGTGATTGTTTTAACCCTTCACTGTTCACTTCATTTACAACTATTGGTGGTTGTTTCAACTCTTCACTGTTCACTTTATTTACAACTATTGGTGGTTGTTTTAACCCTTCACTGTGCACTTTATTTACAACTATAGGTGATTGTTTTAACCCTTCACTGTGCACTTTATTTACAACTATTGGTGGTTGTTTTAACCCTTCACTGTGCACTTTATTTACAACTATTGGTGATTGTTTTAACCCTTCACTGTGCACTTTATTTACAACTATTGGTGATTGTTTTAACCCTTCACTGTGCACTTTATTTACAACTATTGGTGATTGTTTTAACCCTTCACTGTTCACTTTATTTACAACTATTGGTGGTTGTTTTAACCCTTCACTGTGCACTTTATTTACAACTATTGGTGGTTGTTTTAACCCTTCACTGTTCACTTCATTTACAACTATTGGTGGTTGTTTTAACCCTTCACTGTTCACTTTGTTTACAACTATTGGTGATTGTTTTAACCCTTCACTGTTCACTTCATTTACAACTATTGGTGATTGTTTTAACCCTTCACTGTGCACTTTATTTACAACTATAGGTGATTGTTTTAACCCTTCACTGTTCACTTCATTTACAACTATTGGTGGTTGTTTCAACTCTTCACTGTTCACTTTATTTACAACTATTGGTGGTTGTTTTAACCCTTCACTGTGCACTTTATTTACAACTATAGGTGATTGTTTTAACCCTTCACTGTGCACTTTATTTACAACTATTGGTGATTGTTTTAACCCTTCACTGTGCACTTTATTTACAACTATTGGTGATTGTTTTAACCCTTCACTGTGCACTTTATTTACAACTATTGGTGGTTGTTTTAACCCTTCACTGTGCACTTTATTTACAACTATTGGTGGTTGTTTTAACCCTTCACTGTGCACTTTATTTACAACTATTGGTGGTTGTTTTAACCCTTCACTGTGCACTTTATTTACAACTATAGGTGATTGTTTTAACCCTTCACTGTGCACTTTATTTACAACTATTGGTGGTTGTTTAACCCTTCACTGTTCACTTTATTTACAACTATTGGTGGTTGTTTTAACTCTTCACTGTGCACTTTATTTACAACTATTGGTGGTTGTTTTAACCCTTCACTGTTCACTTTATTTACAACTATTGGTGGTTGTTTTAAATCTTCACTGTGCACTTTATTTACAACTATTGGTGGTTGTTTTAACTCTTCATCTGTGTACTTTAGTTTTTAATAATGATGGTCGCTTAATATAATAAAGCTTCTCTCCAGAAGTGTTTATTAATTCCCTACTTTCATTAAAATCTTATTTTCGTTTTTCTTAAATCAATATTTATGTCTAGTGAAAATTTAAATTTCACGTTTTATATACACAAGGTTTTCGTCATTGATATGTTTCTTTTGTATTTAATATTGTAATTATAGTATAATAATTAACTGAAGGATATCGTTTACACGTTAGTTAATCTGTTAGTATGTTGTTCACGACATTCTTGTTGTTGTTGTTGTTGTTTTAGTTTCAATAAAGTGTGTCGGAATGTGCTGAAGATTCCAGGGAATATTCCTACTCTCAAATTCCTGACAAATTGGCTCCTGTATAGTCATTCTCATGAGTCTTGATTGGAGGGGGGTAAATTCTAAGTTATCGGACAGTCTTCTGTTTTTGATAAGAAAAATTCTCACATGATCGAAACTATAGATTCGCCCGATAACTCGAGACTTACCCTAGTCAGTTTAATTCAACCGTAACTCCACTAATAATTTAAAAGGTAAATGTTTAATTTTTTGTTACCTGTTTCTTCATTTTATTTATGATATAGACATACAGACATATATTTACTTATCAGATTAAAGACACACTGATATGTGAGTGTGAGTAACGCTAATCACCAACTGATAGCATTCTACTGATAGTAGTGGTGGAAATGTTTGAACAGAATTAATTAATTGTGCACATGAGCATTGAATTTAGCGACGATAATATAGAAAATATGCACATGAGCATTAAATTTAGCGACGATAATAAAAAAAATATGCATGAGCATTAAATTTAGCGACGATAATATAGAAAATATGCACATGAGCATTAAATTTAGTGACGATAATAAAGAAAATATGCATGAGCATTGAATTTAGCGACGATAATTTAGAAAATATGCACATGAGCATTAAATTTAGCGACGATAATAAAGAAAATATGCACATGAGCATTAAATTTAGCGACGATAATATAGAAAATATGCACATGAGCATTAATTTAGTGACGATAATAAAGAAAATATGCACATGAGCATTAAATTTAGTGACGATAATAAAGAAAATATGCACATGAGCATTAAATTTAGCGACGATAATAAAAAAAATATGCACATGAGCATTGAATTTAGCGACGATATTAAAGAAAATATGCACATGAGTATTAAATTTAGCGACGATAATAAAGAAAATATGCACATGAGCATTAAATTTAGCGACGATGATAAAGAAAATATGCCCATGAGCATTAAATTTAGCGAGGATAATAAAGAAAATATGCACATGAGCATTAAATTTAGCGACGATAATAAAGAAAATATGCATGAGCATTAAATTTAGCGACGATAATAAAGAAAATATGCACATGAGCATTAAATTTAGCGACGATAATAAAGAAAATATGCATGAGCATTAAATTTAGCGACGATAATAAAGAAAATATGCACATGAGCATTAAATTTAGCGACAATATTAAAGAAAATATGCACATGAGCATTAAATTTCTGTGCGTAATAACCTGTTTAATGCACAATGTTTCTCATTTTAAACTGCAGCCTCTTATTAATTTTAAATTATCAAATTATTTCAAACTATTTTAACCTTGCCCTGCCTGTGATATTATAATTACTATAGAAATAGTAAGTGTCGCCTGAGGGCAAATTCTTAGTTATCGGTTAGATTCACATTTCCGATCATATAGAATATTATATTTTTTGGTATCCGTGATGCCTGCAGGTATCATGGATGCCGATTAAAAGAACGAGTTCAATTATATTATGTAATTCTTTTATGGTCGATAATGTGAAACGGTCCGATTACTCTGAATTATTTGGCATTTAATTCCTATTTTATCATCGATATTCAAATCATTATAATTACCTTGTGGTTAATATAATAAATATAAATAGCATACTTGATTATATTGCATCGGTGTCAATTTAGCGATATCAGACTAATCATTTTCAGTATAAGAAACTCAAATTCTTTTCTCAATATTTCAATTGAAGGTGAATGACCTTCAAATATCTTGCATAATTACCTTATCTACCTGTCTAGTAGTTCAACTGTGGCCAATGACCATGTTACCTACGATGTGGTACGAATGTATACCAATCAGTACACGCTTTTTTATTTCTAATATTTATTCAAACTGCGGTCATACATTAGGTACGAGTACCGGGAGAAATACTTGCATCACATTATTATCAGCAAGTCCCAATAAGCCTTATTGCTTCTCTTTCTACATCATGAAACAAAACCAGTTCTTCTTAGCTGAAATGACGTAATTTAAACTCTAACTCAATGTAATGAGTGTACCTTTGGTGTCATTTTGACGTCAGAGTCGCTAGTAGAAGTAGGTATGGACACTGTATCACCTTCTGTGTACCATTGGTGTCATTTTGACGTCAGAGTCACTAGTAGAAGAAGGTATGGACACTGTATCACCTTCTGTGTACCATTGGTGTCATTTTGACGTCAGAGTCACTAGTAGAAGTAGGTATAGACACTGTATCACCTTCTGTGTACCATTGGTGTCATTTTGACGTCAGAGTCACTAGTAGAAGTAGGTATGGACACTGTATCACCTTCTGTGTACCATTGGTGTCATTTTGACGTCAGTGTCGCTAGTAGTGGTAGTTATGGACAAAAAAACAGTAGTTAAGGTGTTGTACTTTATATTTAATAGTCATGTAAAATGTTTATTTAAATTTATGTAAAATGTTTATTTAAATTTATGTAAAATGTTTATTTAAATTTATGTAAAATGTTTATTTAAATTTATGTAAAATGTTTATTTAAATTTATGTAAAATGTTTATTTAAATTTATGTAAAATGTTTATTTAAATTTATGTAAAATGTATATTCCTGTTCAATGTAAAAGTTTTTGATCGTGTTCATGTTAACTGCTAGTATACAAGTTTATGTACATTCAAGTTCAAAGTCAGGCAATTCTACAAGCAAGTTCTTGTAGGTAGTTGCACACAGTAATTACCTTGTTACTTTTTATAGCCCTAATTACTTGCTGTTTATAACGATATTCAAAAGTGAACTACTGCTTTAAATTGCTGTGAAGTGTCAATGCACAACTAGTGATTGTTTGTTTTTATGTTGAATGTATACGCGAACAGTAATATTTTATTAGCGGCCTTGACACTTTCTACATAGTAAAGGAAGTATGTGAACACCTACGGTAAAGTGTACCTGTGATACGGAGTGCGGTAAAGTGTATCTGTGATACGGAGTGCGGTAAAGTGTACCTGTGATACGGAGTGCGGTAAAGTGTATCTGTGATACGGAGTGCGGTAAAGTGTATCTGTGATACGGAGTACGGTAAAGTGTATCTGTGATACGGAGTACGGTAAAGTGTATCTGTGATACTCAGTACGGTAAAGTGTATCTGTGATACGGAGTGCGGTAAAGTGTACCTGTGATACGCAGTACGGTAAAGTGTATCTGTGATACGCAGTACGGTAAAGTGTATCTGTGATACGCAGTACGGTAAAGTGTACCTGTGATACGGAGTGCGGTAAAGTTATACATTATTTGTTGATTTTTACTTACCTTTAACTTTTTTTCACTTATACTTTCCACTTTTTTCCACTCCTCCTGCAAATCTCCCCACCAATCAGGTCAATCAGTTCCGTTTACCCCCCCCCCCCCCCTGTTTACTGTTTATCATCTGTTGAATGGCTGTCTGTTATCTACAGTGGTTCCCTTATGCGACTTAGCACAGTAATCAGCTGTAATTAAACCCAATAATGTACATAAACTGCATCTTCTCTCGGCAGTTAATAGGCAGTCTTGCTGCCACACTGCCTATTTACTGCCCTAATTTCTGACCCGTAACTACATATGCACTTATGCAGTTCGCCCGTGGGTAAGTTCCGCGTTATTGGACATTTCCACATTTTCGATCGTAATCATAAGAGAAAAGTAAATAATGATTATTTTTGATTGGTATTCATTATTAGAGAGTATTTTAATTATTATTTAGTTATTTTTATGATCGGAAACGTAGAACTGTACGATAACTTGGAATTTATCCTACATGATGTAATTTTATTTTTTATCCTATTTTATTTTTCAGAATTATAATTTATTTGTACATAATTTTCCTCATAAATGAGTGGATAAATATGAACAATAATGAGTATGTGTGAATGTACTCATATTGCTCATATTATTCATGTTACTCATATTAGTCATATTATTCATGTTACTCATATTGCTCATATTGATCATATTGATCATGGTACTCATATTATTCATGTTACTCATATTGTTCATGGTACTCATATTACTCATATTGCTCATATTGATCATGGTACTCATATTACTCATATTATTCATGTTACTCATATTACTCATATTGCTCATATTACTCATATTGCTCATATTACTCATATTGCTCATATTACTCATATTGCTCATATTAATCATATTACTCATATTGCTCATATTACTCATATTGCTCATATTACTCATATTGCTCATATTGCTCATATTGCTCATATTACTCATATTATTCATATTGTTCATGTTTCTCATGTTACTCATTTTACTCATGTTACTCATTTTACTCATATTGTTCATGTTACTCATGTTACTCATGTTTCTCATAATTCTCATACTTGATATCTCTCTTTACTTGAAACTAAATTGCTGGTGATTAAATAGATGAGAAATATTAGAACTAGTTAGTGAGTGCAGTGCTCATATAACAGTGAGTGCAGTGCTCATGTAACAGTGAGTGCAGTGCTCATATAACAGTGAGTGCAGTGCTCATATAACAGTGAGTGCAGTGCTCATATAAAAGTGAGTGCAGTGCTCATATAACAGTGAGTGCAGTGCTCATATAACAGTGAGTGCAGTGATCATATAACAGTGAGTGCAGTGATCATATAACAGTGAGTGCAATTTTTATTATTTCATAGAATGTTCATAAAGGTATTTTATTTAAAATAATATCATGTACATTGTTTACGCACATTATATTTATATTTCCAGTAACTATATTAAAATTAATTATTACATTATAATGATTGCAATACCATCTACAGTGTCAATAATATCTTTTTCACATCAGTTATATTAGCGTGTTGCTGTACAGTGGTCATATTTGGCACACAGGGCAGCATGAGGATAGGTTACAGTCTCCGGAAGTATTACTCCAAAGATGGAGGTACTGACCAGTGATGTGTGTACTTATAAGCAGTACAATGTATAGTATCTACTATAAGCAGTACACTGTATAGTATCTACTATAAGCAGTACACTGTATAGTATCTACTATAAGCAGTACACTGTGTAGTATCTACTATAAGCAGTACACTGTATAGTATCTACTATAAGCAGTACACTGTGTAGTATCTACTATAAGCAGTACACTGTGTAGTATCTACTATAAGCAGTACACTGTATAGTATCTACTATAAGCAGTACACTGTATAGTATCTACTATAAGCAGTACACTGTATAGTATCTACTATAAGCAGTACACTGTGTAGTATCTACTATAAGCAGTACACTGTATAGTATCTACTATAAGCAGTACACTGTGTAGTATCTACTATAAGCAGTACACTGTATAGTATCTACTATAAGCAGTACACTGTATAGTATCTACTATAAGCAGTACACTGTGTAGTATCTACTATAAGCAGTACACTGTATAGTATCTACTATAAGCAGTACACTGTGTAGTATCTACTATAAGCAGTACACTGTGTAGTATCTACTATAAGCAGTACACTGTATAGTATCTACTATAAGCAGTACACTGTGTAGTATCTACTATAAGCAGTACACTGTATAGTATCTACTATAAGCAGTACACTGTGTAGTATCTACTATAAGCAGTACACTGTATAGTATCTACTATAAGCAGTACACTGTGTAGTATCTACTATAAGCAGTACACTGTGTAGTATCTACTATAAGCAGTACACTGTATAGTATCTACTATAAGCAGTACACTGTGTAGTATCTACTATAAGCAGTACACTGTATAGTATCTACTATAAGCAGTACACTGTGTAGTATCTACTATAAGCAGTACACTGTATAGTATCTACTATAAGCAGTACACTGTGTAGTATCTACTATAAGCAGTACACTGTGTAGTATCTACTATAAGCAGTACACTGTGTAGTATCTACTATAAGCAGTACACTTTATAGTATCTACTATAAGCAGTACACTGTGTAGTATCTACTATAAGCAGTACACTGTGTAGTATCTACTATAAGCAGTACACTGTATAGTATCTACTATAAGCAGTACACTGTGTAGTATCTACTATAAGCAGTACACTTTATAGTATCTACTATAAGCAGTACACTATATACTATATACATTAATTCATTAAATACTATAAACAGTACAGTATATGCTATAAACAGTACACTATATACTATAAACAGTACACTATATACTATAAACAGTACACTATATACTATAAACAGTACACTATACACTATAAACAGTACACTATATACTATATACAGTACACTATACACTATAAACAGTACACTATATACTATAAACAGTACACTATACACTATAAACAGTACACTATACACTATAAACAGTACACTATATACTATAAACAGTACACTATACACTATAAACAGTACACTATATACTATAAACAGTACACTATACACTATAAACAGTACACTATATACTATAAACAGTACACTATACACTATAAACAGTACACTATATACTATAAACAGTACACTATACACTATAAACAGTACACTATATACTATAAACAGTACACTATATACTATAAACAGTACACTATACACTATAAACAGTACACTATATACTATATACAGTACACTATATACTATAAACAGTACACTATACACTATAAGCAGTACACTATATACTATAAACAGTACACTATAAACAGTACACTATACACTATAAACAGTACACTATACACTATAAACAGTACACTATATACTATAAACAGTACACTATATACTATAAACAGTACACTATACACTATAAACAGTACACTATACACTATATACAGTACACTATATACTATATACATTAGTTCATTGGAGTACTCATAGAAGTCCATTGATAAATTAATGCGTAGTGGATTATAATGTAATAGACTCTTAAGATATTAAACTCTTTATTTTCTTTAAACTCTTAAAAGAGTTTTCTATAATTTGTGATGTGAGAGAAACTTAATTTATATGTTAGGGTGTCTGTCGAGTTATCAGACAGTGCTGTATTTACGTTCATTTTAGAAGAAAAAGAATTATTTGACATTATGTCTCGTTATTTTAATTGTATATATTTTGTAATATGATCGGAAGAGTGGAATTGTCCGATAACTCGAAACTTATCCTAATTGTAATTATCATCTTTTTTATTAATTAAAATTAATATCACATGAATTGAAATAGTATAAAAGTTTTCTCTTCAATTTTTTATGAAAATTAATTAATTTTTTTGGAAAAGGAAAATGTTCATCTTAAGTTTCAATAAAGTGATTTCGTTAAAGCATTTCAATATACTTTTTCCTTTAACTGTGTGAACATATAGAATAATGCTATCTCTACCTATCATAATATTATCTTGTTATTTTCATTCTTGTTGTTAGGGGATAATTTTATCTTTTGCACGTTGAGGCAAAATAATAAATCATGTTTGTTGTGTAATAATATCGCCCTCAGTATTCCTTATTGAAGAGAAAAATAACCTTTATAAATATTATTATTTTATTCAGGCCCATTCTATACCAGACGGTGAAAACGACGCGATTTCACCGCCCGGTTTACGTGTCTTAGAATTCAATTTATTTTAGGCGGTGATAACGCGGCGTTTTAAATCACAAATTTATAAATTGTAATATTATAAAACTAACATAATATTATAAAACTAACATAATATTATAAAACTAACATAATATTATAAAACTAACATAATATTATAAAACTAACATAATATTATAAAACTAACATAATATTATAAAACTAACATAATATTATAAAACTAACATAATATTATAAAACTAACATAATATTATAAAACTAACCTAATATTATAAAACTAACATAATATTATAAAACTAACCTAATATTATAAAACTAACATAATATTATAAAACTAACATAATATTATAAAACTAACATAATATTATAAAACTAACATAATATTATAAAACTAACATAATATTATAAAACTAACATAATATTATAGAACTAACTTAATATTATAATTATTATAATAATAATTTCTTCAATATGATATTTGTCACCTGATCAATGTCATGCCTGTAGGAGGGCCTAGCATTAAAAACAACAGTGGAATGTGAATTAAATATTATTCATTATTAGCATTATAGGTACTAAATTTGTGACCATTTAATATTTAATATGTTCGATAAGTTGAATCTTATAGTTAATTGGTGGTATGAAATGTTTTAGGGTAACAATTATATAATATCAGTGACTATTTATCTTATATTACATTTTGTTATAGGCCTAAGCTGAGATTTAGTTCATCAAAGCGCAGCCTGCCTGTTTGATAATAACATTAACATTATTAATTGAGTATGCTGTACTAACCCATCTCAGTTCTTCCATTTTAGGGTAGAATACCCCATATTAGGATATTCAGGTACTGTCTAGGGTAGAGTTTAAGGTAAAGCAAAAAAACCCTGATTTTTAGGGTAATTTAATTTGCATCAAAGTAGTAGTTGAGGTAAAACTTGTACAACGGACAGTATATGTGCCTGAAAAAGAGGTCGCTATACGGATCTTGTGGTTGTTCTACGGACTGAAAATTAGTTCAGTTTAGGATTTATACTTAGTAAGTTTACTTTATCCGCATTTCAGAGAAACGCTAATGTAGGTAAACAATCTCAGATTATTATTAAATTAAAATCTTATCATATTATATAACTCACTCATATAAATATGAAAGAATAAGGTAGGTATAATTGTCGCTTAAAGTACTATAGAATAGGATAAAAACGGGTAATATTTTTCAATTCTCTTCATACATACCTATGTACTTGCAAGCTGATATACATAGCATAATAATTGATTGTTGATTAAACTGAACTCAATGTAAAAATATATCATATCATTTCCTGAGTCCTATTTCGTGTTTGGTCAACAATGAATCCAAAATTGAACAAAACATATCACTTGTTACTGTTTCTTCTTCGACTGTTCAGATGACTAGTTACTCCTCTTTTACATTTCTTTAGAATGTTTCATATCAAGGAAAATGTCTATGAAATGAGTAAATTAAAAAAAACTTAAAATCCGAAAAACAATGCATTAAATTATAACACCTCTGAATATAATCAATGTATGACTAGATATATGGTAGAACTTTAATTTAAAGTTGTATGGTCCTTAGAACGGACCTTTTTGTTATTTGTTGATGGTTTCCGTTTTAAGATCGTCCGTTGTACGAGCTTTACCTGCATAGCAAAATTATAAGATAATTGACTTTTCATTACCAATATCAAGTTAGTTCTCTGGAGTAATCTACCGGAGCGTTTATGAAAATTTTCGATAATAATTAATTAATTATACATAGAGAATCTGCAATATTCTTCCGAATTCGCTTTTGATTTATTCTTTATTGTACGCTTTTGTACGACTTAAATTGATTGCACATGCAAGATTTCCTGCAAAACAATAACTTTGTTTATTAAAATCATTCGCTATAATTAAATTGGTAGGCAACTTCATATAATGTCTAGAAAAATATTTTTTTAGTCTTACATCACCTAACTTGTGAATTTATCGAGATTTACACAACTACATCGTCGGTAGGATTTACATCGTGGAATTTAATTGATTTATTTGAAATTTTCACTTTTACATATTTAACTTTTTTTCACATTCGAGATTTTTTCAAATTCGACTCACTCACTCACCATTCACTCACTCACCATTCTCTCACTCATCATTCACTCACTCACCATTCTCTCACTCATCATTCACTCACTCTCCATTCACCTACTTATCATTCACTCACTCACCATTCACTCACTCACTCACTCACCACTCACTCACTCACCACTCACTCACCACTCACTCACTCACCACTCACTCACTCACCACTCACTCACTCACCACTCACTCACTCACCACTCACTCACTCACTCACCACTCACCACTCACTCACCACTCACTCACTCACCACTCACTCACCACTCACTCACTCACTCACCACTCACTCACTCACTCACCACTCACTCACCACTCACTCACCACTCACTCACTCACTCACTCACCACTCACTCACTCACCACTCACTCACCACTCACTCACTCACCACTCACTCACTCACTCACCACTCACTCACTCACTCACCACTCACTCACTCACTCACTCACCACTCACTCACCACTCACTCACCACTCACTCACCACTCACTCACCACTCACTCACCACTCACTCACCACTCACTCACCACTCACTCACCACTCACTCACCACTCACTCACCACTCACTCACCACTCACTCACCACTCACTCACCACTCACTCACCACTCACTCACCACTCACTCACTCACTCACTCACTCACCACTCACTCACCACTCACTCACCACTCACTCACCACTCACTCACTCACCACTCACTCACCACTCACTCACTCACTCACTCACTCACCACTCACTCACTCACTCACCACTCACTCACTCACTCACTCACTCACTCACTCACTCACTCACCACTCACTCACCACTCACCACTCACTCACCACTCACTCACCACTCACTCACCACTCACTCACTCACCACTCACTCACTCACCACTCACTCACTCACCACTCACTCACTCACCACTCACTCACCACTCACTCACTCACCACTCACTCACCACTCACTCACCACTCACTCACCACTCACTCACTCACTCACTCACTCACTCACCACTCACTCACCACTCACTCACTCACTCACTCACTCACTCACCACTCTCTTCACAATGTGTCTTTTCTTTGCTAAGGTTTCACCTGTTAAAGCCTTAGCAATTACCTACCTACCTCACCTGGTAATTAACACAGAGAAAGGTGTGTTAGTACACCCCTGTGTGTGTTAGTACACCCCTGTGTGTGTTAGTACACCCCTGTGTGTGTTAGTACACCCCTGTGTGTGTTAGTACACACCTGTGTGTGTTAATACACACCTGTGTGTGTTAATACACACCTGTGTGTGTTAATACACACCTGTGTGTGTTAATACACAGGGGTGTGTATTCTTCACACATATACACTCATGGCTACACTAACTATTTATTGACATCAAATCCTTCTAAATACGATGACTAGGCAAAATTATCTTCAATTTAACTTTTCAGATGTGTATAAGTTTTTATCTCAATGTACATAATATTTATAATAGGTTTTCATTAAAAATGAATTGAATTTACATTGAGATGAAAGGGTAGAATAAATTAGTGTGTAATTGTTATAGACATTTTTGGTATTAATATAATATATAAATTAGTTAATTATCAATTGCTTATATTTTATATTTATTTGATATGAAATAACATTTCTATTATTTACAGTTAGAATACTAATGAAAAATAAGTTAGTTTTTATGTTGGCTCAATTAATTTTCATTATCATTAGTTCTTTTCTGAAATTATTTGCGATTTTTGGTAGCGAAGTAGCCGAGCGTCACACTAGCAAGAGTTCGTCTTATTCGGAAATATGATTTGAAATTCTATAAAGTTCCGGAATTTACAAGGACAATGAAACGAATGGTAAAAAAAATTATTAATATATTGAACTAGTGTATATTTAATTATTAATGGGTATTCGTAATAAACTTTAAGAACAAATGAATTAATATTCGAGAATATGGTTCTTTTCTGAAGTAGTTAAATATGAATTACGATTATAATCAATAGTCTAATTATTATTACAATAAAAATAAATCGTGAACGCTGACATTTGAGTGTTTCGGTCTGCTCCCAGTGTCAACATTTAGGAAATCTTCATGTCAAAACCAGATTTAACACTTTTCTAATTCTAAGTAACTCGTAGTTACAACGACTTGGTAACAGGTGTAAGTTCGCCTAATGACTCGAAACAGCTCCAATCTCCTTTAACCTTCTGACTGAACTGCTTCCCGAACAGAACCAACTTCTCTTTTTCTAGATCCTCAAAGTTCCAAATCCAGCCCACTAGATATAGTTCTAATTCCTAAATTATCTAACATTGCACCAATCGGACATTTTTCCGTGTCCCACTAAAATGCGGTCCTTATCTCACCTTTAACATATTGTAGCTAAATCTTCCTACGTTTGAACTAGCTTTACTTTTCCCTTCAATCGTCAATCCACAGGAAAGTTAACCCTATCCTGTTGTTTGGAATCGGTATACCAAACTAATTTGAAATGGTATTAATCCTGCTGTGTGAGGTATTTCTAAACCCTCCTTTGGGGAGAATTTTTCACTTGAAATAGGGTACAGGTACGCGGAAATAATTGTTCAGACATTTATCTTTCTCCAGTTAATCTTATAGCACATTAACTGATATTGGTAAGTGGACCTAAACTGTAAAATCTAATAATTAATAACTAGTGTTGTGACAATATACTTTCAAAACCATAGATCTTGAGAATATCACAGACGAAAAGAAATAGTATCGAAAACTATATACCGCTTGTGTAGAACGATTCAATACTGTTTAATTCTCCCCGTTTTTAATATTTTCATGATCTACGATTTTAAAAGCATATTGATCACCAGAAATCACTGCTTAATATTACACAAGCATACCGTTAAATCTTCATTCTCAGTCGCTCACCCTCCCCCCCCCCTCCTCTTAAAGCTGTCCCACCTCAGTACTTCGGACTGCTATGTCTATTTATATGCCTTTAAGGACAATATTGGGACAGAGGATGAATATTAGGACAGAGGGAGAATATTAGGACAGAGGGAGAATATTAGGACAGAGGATGAATATTAGGACAGAGGGAGAATATTAGGACAGAGGATGAATATTAGGACAGAGGATGACGAATGGGAGAGTGAGTGTGTTCTTCACTCTCTTGTAGACAAGGAGAGTGTTGTTTCTTTGTGATAAAGTAGAACTTCTTTGTTTTTTCTACTAGTTGCTGTAGTAGCTACTCCTACTAGTAACTCTTTTTCTACTAGTTACTGTAGTAACTACTCCTACTAGTGACTCTTTTTCTACTAGTTGCTGTAGTAGCTACTCCTACTAGTGACTCTTTTTCTACTAGTTGCTGTAGTAGCTACTCCTACTAGTGACTCTTTTTCTACTAGTTACTGTAGTAACTACTACTAGTGACTCTTTTTCTACTAGTTACTGTAGTAACTACTCCTACTAGTGACTCTTTTTCTACTAGTTGCTGTAGTAACTACTCCTACTAGTGACTCTTTTTCTACTAGTTGCTGTAGTAGCTACTCCTACTAGTGACTCTTTTTCTACTAGTTGCTGTAGTAGCTACTCCTACTAGTGACTCTTTTTCTACTAGTTGCTGTAGTAACTACTCCTACCAGTGACTCTTTTTCTACTAGTTACTGTAGTAACTACTACTAGTGACTCTTTTTCTACTAGTTACTATAGTAACTACTCCTACTAGTGACTCTTTTTCTACTAGTTGCTGTAGTAGCTACTCCTACTAGTGACTCTTTTTCTACTAGTTACTGTAGTAACTACTACTAGTGACTCTTTTTCTACTAGTTACTGTAGTAACTACTCCTACTAGTGACTCTTTTTCTACTAGTTACTGTAGTAGCTACTCCTACTAGTGACTCTTTTTCTACTAGTTGCTGTAGTAACTACTCCTACTAGTGACTCTTTTTCTACTAGTTGCTGTAGTAACTACTCCTACTAGTGACTCTTTTTCTACTAGTTGCTGTAGTAACTACTCCTACTAGTGACTCTTTTTCTACTAGTTGCTGTAGTAACTACTCCTACTAGTGACTCTTTTTCTACTAGTTGCTGTAGTAACTACTCCTACTAGTGACTCTTTTTCTACTAGTTGCTGTAGTAACTACTCCTACTAGTGACTCTTTTTCTACTAGTTGCTGTAGTAACTACTCCTACTAGTGACTCTTTTCTACTAGTTGCTGTAGTAGCTACTCCTACTAGTGACTCTTTTTCTACTAGTTGCTGTAGTAGCTACTCCTACTAGTGACTCTGATGTCTCAATTCTACAGGGGGTACCAATAAAAATAAAACTTATATTGTATTTATTATTTACTCTTTTATTACATGATCGAAAATGTGGAATTGTCCGATAACTTGAACTAACTAATTCCCTACTCATTTTTTGAGATAGATTTTTTTTTTTTTTATTAAAAAAAAAAAGAAGATATAATTAATTTAAAATAATTTGGTTCACTCGAATCAGTTTTAAATCGAATGTGTGTAAAATTCCCTTTTATAATATCAAGTCGAAACAGTTAAGGAAAAGCTATCTTAATTCACTCCAAATTCCTGAATGAGACGGGAATGCCTTCATTCCGGACTGTGTCTCTCAATTCCTGAATTCCTATGCGTTTCCTCGTTGCCATTTGATTCCCATCTCAGCCTCCCTACCACCCATTCCCAGTGATTCCTAAGTAGAGCTTTGTATTCCCGAACAGTGGGAATTGAACTGGTAACTGATTTATTCAAACCCAAAATGACTTACTTGCCTCTGAAATGACTTACTTGCCTCTGAAATGACTTACTTGCCTCTGAAATGACTTACTTTACCTCTGAAATGACTTACTTGCCTCTGAAATGACTTACTTGCCTCTGAAATGACTTACTTTACCTCTGAAATGACTTACTTGCCTCTGAAATGACTTACTTGCCTCTGAAATGACTTACTTGCCTCTGAAATGACTTACTTGCCTCTGAAATGACTTACTTTACCTCTGAAATGACTTACTTGCCTCTGAAATGACTTACTTGCCTCTGAAATGACTTACTTGCCTCTGAAATGACTTACTTGCCTCTGAAATGACTTACTTGCCTCTGAAATGACTTACTTTGCCTCTGGAATGACTTACTTGCCTCTGAAATGACTTACTTGCCTCTGAAATGACTTACTTTGCTTCTGAAATGACTTACTTGCCTCTGAAATGACTTACTTGACTCTGAAATGACTTACTTTGCTTCTGAAATGACTTACTTGCCTCTTAAATGACTTACTTGACTCTGAAATGACTTACTTGCCTCTGAAATGACTTACTTGCCTCTGAAATGACTTACTTGCCTCTGAAATGACTTACTTGCCTCTGAAATGACTTACTTGCCTCTGAAATGACTTACTTGCCTCTGAAATGACTTACTTGCCTCTGAATGACTACTTGCCTGAAATGACTTACTTTGCCTCTGAAATGACTTACTTGCCTCTGAATGACTTACTTGCCTCTGAAATGACTTACTTGCCTCTGAAATGACTTACTTTGCTTCTGAAATGACTTACTTGCCTCTGAAATGACTTACTTTGCCTCTGAAATGACTTACTTTGCTTCTGAAATGACTTACTTGCCTCTGAAATGACTTACTTGCCTCTGAAATGACTTACTTTGCTTCTGAAATGACTTACTTGCCTCTGAAATGACTTACTTTACTTCTGAAATGACTTACTTGCCTCTGAAATGACTTACTTTGCTTCTGAAATGACTTACTCGCCTCTGAAATGACTTACTTGCCTCTGAAATGACTTACTTGCCTC